>ML412978.1:0-65216 GCA_005239525.1 Nicotiana knightiana | reverse complement strand
GATGCTGAGGTGGTAGAAAAGATACTAGATTTAACCAAGGACATTGATGATACATATTTTGTTGAATTTAGTGTCATTATTGTTGAGGATGTTGGTACTCACTCCAACCATTTGCTCACATTGTGCTGGGACGATGATATGCAAATAGAGTTATCCGAACCACATGATGAGCCAAGGGATAAAGAACAATATGCCTACATTCTTGAATTCTTCCTGCCCGAAAGTAGGGAGTACACATATCATCGAAAAGCCAAGAAGCGCTGATTATTACATGGTTTTATTGGGTTGGGAAGATTTGTTCCACCACCCCATGAGAATGATCGTAGAGCAGAATCAAAAATCGGGGTTCAATTCATAAGTTCAAAGTAGAGGCATAAAGTGACTCATGCATGTGCTCAAAGGAACATGCATGCGATATCAATGGATAGGATGTCAACACTATTGGACCAGGGAGTTTCTTACACCTTACTTTTATTTCTTGTTTTGTCTATAGGTGATGCACTGAGGACACTGCATGATTTAAGTGTGGGGTGTTGTACATAATTGTTGTGATTTGTTGTATGCATTATTATTAGTAGTTTTAGTTTTTCTTGTTGGTAATAGTTTTTATTTTTAAAATAAAACAAAAACAGAAAAAAAAAATTTAGAAATATGTGGACTTTTCCTAACGATGGATCTCCTAGACAGTTTTCTCGAGGGAAGTAAGTCTAGAGAAAATACCAAAAAGATTTTTTGTAGATAGTGAAATAATTCCCCCTTGGTTTTTCTTTGGACCACGGTTCTTTTCCAAGGGTGTTTAATTGAACCGGGTGTAGTTAGTTTTTAATTTTTAGGAGTAGAAATAATATGGTTAATTGCTTAATAGTAGCAATATCTCGAAACGTGCTAATGCCTTGAGAATAGTGAGTACTTTGTTGTGACGCTTAGGCTCAATTTTTGACTCCAGGATAAATACCTTAAATAAGGAATTCTTAAGATTTGTTTAACTGCTTTGACTGGAGTGTGGTGATAGATCTAATCCTGAGTTAGTTATGTGCCAAGTGTGTGTGAGATTTGTATGTTATTATGTGCATTGCATTTGATGTCTAGAACTTGCCCTGTGTGTGTGCAAAGCAAAATAGAAGTTTGTTCAGTCTTGGAAGTGATATAGGCATTTCTTTGTTGAGCCAGTGATCTATATTTTACCCACCTAATTGTTTTGTATCGTAGTTAACCCTGTTGAGCCTATAATCCTGTTTCTTTGGCAACCACATTACAAGCCATATCCCCTTTATTTTAATCGATCTTATATTTGAACCTTGTCACCTCTCGTAAGCACTGGAAATGTGATGAAATATGAAAAATTTAAAGTGTGGGGTGGTAGGTTGATTTGTGAGGGGAATATTTGAAATAAGGAGAAAGGTGCACTGTTTTGAAAAGTAAGAGTCACTTGAGAAAATAAATAAAACAAACAGTTATATTGTTGTGAAAGAAGAATTTATGTAGTAACTCTTAATGTAATTGTGCTTAAAGAAGTATGGGGTATTATCCGAGAAAGAATTCACCATCGGGGGAAACCAAACCTTAGACTTTTATTATCATTATTTATAACACATTGTTAGTAATTGATAGTTCATTATTATTGTCAGTAGAATTAGTAAAACATCACCAAGTTATATTAAAAAGTCTTGATAGAATTGATTGAGTAAAAGTTGTGTATTCTGACGAATTAATTGATACATAAATTCCATGTGGGATCGACTCTGGGCATAATACCCCGGATTATAATTACAATGCCCGCTTAGTCTTTTATTAGACATAGTTGAGCGTGATCATATGCCAAAGGTATACTATTATAATACAGAACCTCCGAACGAATAGCTAGATACAACAAAATATGGGAAAACGGAGATTCTGCGGACGCTGAACAGCTACCTCTATATCCCGAACTCCGGCTCCACACGGAATAGATAGCTAATGCTCGGTATCTGCACCTGAATCTGCACACAGGGGTGCATGGAGTAATGTGAGTATGCCAACTCAGTAGTAATGAAAATAAATCAAGTCTAGGCGGCAAGAAACACATAAAAATCAATATCATCGATTCACAATATGCACAACCTTTCTTTCCAACAGTATATACATAGATATATGAAATAATCATGCCTTAAAACAAACTTAAGAAAAATCCTTTGAAAATTGTGCTTTTCAACAATTTCAAACAAGAATCATCAATCGCCCCTCGGGCAGAACATCATTCATCACCTCACAGCCACTCAGTATCAGATCCTCGGGCAACCTCACTATCACTCATGCCTCCCAATCACTCATCGTTCGACACTCAACACTCAACACTCAGCACTCGGTAGGTACCTGCGCTCACTGGGGGTGTGTACAGACTCCGGCGGGGCTCCTTAAGCCCTAGCGCTAATATCAAGCCACCTCGTGGCGTATCATATTCTCACAATCAGGCCCTCGACCTCATTCAGTCAGAACCTCTCAAAAGCCCCTCGGACGTATCAGTAAAACGGGGTACTCAACCCAAAACATCATTTTATATCCTGAAATAGTGTAAACCAGGATGAGTTTCGAAAACAATAAGCACAATGCGACTTAGTGTAAATCATCAATAAACAGTAACGACATAGCAGTAAAAATCCCCAAGGGGTCTACACAAGTTGGCACGACGCCCCCAAACATGGCTTGTAGCCCAAATATAGCAATAGTCTTTAGAACACACTTTAACATATGGTTTAGAGTAAATACGCAACTAAATAGTTGAGGTGGAGAGGACCAAGTCCAATCCAAAAAATAGTGTGCTCCACATACTCGACATCCGATATGTGCGCCATTCTAAAAACAGTGAGAAATATGGAGTCTGGGGTTTCCTATCCTCAGTACAAGATTTATAACCATTACTTACCTCCACTAGGACACAACACTAATCCGCGATGATCTTGCCCCTTAAATTTGCTCCTGATTTCTCCGAATTTAACCAAAACCAGTTTAACATCATCAATATATCCTAAAGGAACACAACCCAATCGAAAACTATCAATTTATACCAAAATCTCGAAATTCTGCAAAACCCGAGCCCCGAGCCCACGTCTCGGAATTTGATAAAATTTAGATCACTTGAATCATCTTCCTCCCACGATTGTATACATACCAATAACACTAAAATCGGACCACAACTACCCACTCAAATCCTGAAAAGAAAATTCCAAATTCCATGCACCTTCTTCCCCAAATTTGGGTTTAATTCCAACAATGTTTCCGATTTAATTATTTAGAAAACAACATATAAACGAGTTACGAAGTTGAAATCCTTACCTCCAAGTGATTCCCTTGATTTCTCTTTCAAATCCCTCTCAAATAGCTCTCAACTCGTTCCAAAATGGAGGAAAGAAATAAGCTAATCTCGCACAAATATCCTTTAAAACATTCTGCCCAACCATTTATTTTCCTCAGTGCGATCGTATTCCCAGCAATGCATTCAGGATGCACAAACCAGCCATCTCAATGCGTTCACATAAAAACACACGCGTTTGCATAGCTCAAACACCCATCCCCTCACGCGCCTCAGAGCACCCTATGCGATCGCGGACCTTACCCACGCGATCGCATTGCATAGAGAACCCACTCTACGCGATCTTGTCCTCCACCCACGCGATCACACTGCATAAAACCCATGCTTCACCCAACAAGCCTATGGGATCACATTCTTACCCACGTGATCGCATAGAAGGACACCAAAACAGAACACCAGCAGAATTTGCAACTTCCAACATCCAACCTTGATCTGTTAACCTGTGAAAACACACTCGAGGTGCTCGGGACCTCAACTAAACATACCAACACACCCAATAGCATCATTGAAACTTAGTCTAGCCTTCGAAACACCAAAAACAACACAAAAAAAAATTACATCAAATTCAAACCTATGAACTTTGAAACTTCTAAATTTTGCCAATGATGCCGAGACCAACCAAAGCACCTCCGATTGACCTGAAATTTTGCACACATATCCAAAATGACATTACGGACCTGTTCCGGCTTTCGAATTCCATTCCGACCCCGATAGCCTATTTTCCACTGCCAACCGAAAATCACCAAAAACTAACTTCCGCCAATTCAAGCCTAATTCTACACTGGACATCAAAACATCATTCCAACACACTCCTAAGTCCCAAATCACCTAACGAAGCTATCCGAACCATAAAATCCTCATTCCGATGTCGTTTACTGATAAGTCAACTCTCAGTTGACTTTTTCATCTATTAGGTTACTTTAAGAGACTAAGTGCCTCAATTCTTACCATGACCACTCCGAACCCAAACCAACTGACCCAACACAACATAAACAGGCTAAGAAATATATGATAAAGCATAAATGGGGTAAACGGGGTTAATCTCACGGAACAACCAGCCGAATCGTTACAATTTGAGTATTTGAGTCATGCGGTATATCAAGTGATTACATCTTGGGTTACGGATATTGCTTGGTACATCATTTTAAGACTTATTTAGTTTATAGTTGTGGAATTTTGATCTTGCAAATTATTTCAAAAGTATATTTGGTTCTAAGGTTTATGGATTAGGCTAGATTTCAAAATTTCAGCTATGTTGTGCTATTGGACCTATATGGGATAGATGACGTGGGATCACACCCGGGTATGTGCATGGTAGGTTACACGAAAATTTTGGTTGTTTTTGGAACAACTCTGGGCACGTTCGAGGACGAACGTTTGTTTAATAGGGGGAGAATGTAAAGATTAGATCGGTCATTTCGAGAGTTTTAGCCCCATTTTCCTTGTTTATACTTCATTATGTGTTGTTCAACTTTATTATGTTGTGTTAGGTTGGTTGGCCCGGGTTCAGAGCGATTTTGGAGAGAAATGAGACATTTAGTCTCTTAAATTGGTTATTTAGTTCGAAAGGTCAACTAGAAGATTACTTATAGGTAAATGATCTCGAAATTGGGTTTTTTGGGTTCGGATAGATTCGTTAGATGATTTTGGACTTAATAGTGGGTTCGGAATGTTACTCGAATGTCCATGGTAGAAGTAGGCTTGAATTGGCGAAATTGGATTTTTGGTGATTTTCGGTCGGCAGTGGAAAATTAGCTACCGGGGATGGAATGGAATTTCGAAAGTTGGAATAGGTTCATAGTGTTGTTTGTAATGTTTGTGCGATATTTCAGGTCATTCGGAGGTGATTTGATAGGTTTCGGTAGAAGTTGAAAGTTTCTTAGTCTCATTAAGCTTGAATTCGTGTGTAATTTGGTGTTTTGGTGTTGTTTTGAGTGTTTTCAAGGTTCGACTAAGTTCGTATGATGTTTCGGAATGTGTTGGCATGTTTGGTTGAGGTCCTGAGCGCCTTGGGTGAGTTTCGGGTGGTTGACAGATCATTTTTGGACTTCGATTGATAGCTGATATCTGCTGGTGTGAGTTTTTTGGTTATTTCTGCATCTGTCAAAATTCAGGATGGTTCATCCTCGGGGTGGTTCATCCTCGAGGTGGTTCATCCTCGAGGTGGTTCATCCTCGAGGTGGTTCATAATCAGGATTGTTCATCCTCGAGGTGTTTCATAATCAGGGTGGTTCAGCCTCGAGGTGGTTCATAATCGGGGTGGTTCATCCTCGAGGTGGTTCATAGTCGAGGTGGTTCATCCTCGAGATTGTTCATAATCAGGGTGGTTCATCCTCGACGTGTTTCATCATCTGGGTGGTTCATCTTCTAGGTGGTCCATAATCGGGGTGGTTCATAATTAGGGTGGTTCATCCTCGAGGTGGTTCATAATCGGGGTGGTTCATAATCAAGGCGAGGTAGTTCATCCTAGAGGTGGTTCATAATCGGGGTGGTTTATAATTAGGGTGGTTCATCCTTGACGTGCTTCATAATCGGGGTGGTTAATCCCCGAGGTGCTTCATAATTGGGGTGGTTCATAATTTGGGTGGTTCATTCTCAAAGTGGTTCATAGTCGAGGTGGTTCATCCTCGAGGTGGTTCATAATCGGGGTGGTTCATCCTCGAGGTGGTTCATTATAGAGGTGGTCAAAATCGAGGGCATCATTGAGGCCATAGTCAAGGGAAAGATCGAGGCCATGATCGAGGTCAATAATTTTTGCTTTTTAGCATTTCAAGACAATAAAGAATGGTCAAAATATCTAAACACAGCCCCAACATCTGGAGTCAACCGTCATGAGCATCTAAGAAGTGATACAATCTAATAGAAATTCTCTGCTAACACAAGTCTGGGAAGTAAAGTAAAATGACAAAGTAGGAAGGAGAAATAGTAGGTTGCGGACATCGAGCAACTAACTCACAATAATGGCGTGGCTCAAATATCGCTCTACCCCCGTACCTGAAGTAACCAAAGCAACTAAAGACTTGAGTGCAATGACGAGCATTTAAAAGTGATAGTTTCATAAAAACATGTGCCAATGAAAACAAATAGAGTAATCAAATGACTACATTTACCAAATACTTTACAAACTCTAGTTGCCCTTCCAAATTTGCATAAAACATTAACTCAACATTTATTAAAGAGAAGCAGTGTAAAATGAGTGAGAAACAATGATCTTACACTTTATAGCCCCTCGGGCACAATATCACTCATACGTAAGGCCCCTCAGTAACTCGTGACTCCCCTGTCAGTACTCAATGCTCACACTCAAAAATCTCACTGAACAGATACCATGTATCCACACAAACTGCTGCGGCGTGCAGCCCGATCCACATAACATATGCTGCGGCGTGCAGCCCGATATATATATATATATATATGCTGCGGCGTGCAGCCCAATCCAAATGACATATGTATATGATGCGGCATGCAGCCCGATCCAAATAATATATGTATATGCTGCAGCATGCAGCCCGATCCAAATAATATATGTATATGCTGCGGCGTGCAACCCGATCCAAATAATATTTGACTGCGCTCACTAGGGGTGTACAGACTCCTTGAGGGGCTCCTACAGCCTAAGCGCTATATAGGTGGGACATGCAACCCGATCCAACATATATATATATATATATATATATATATATATATATATATATATATTATATATATGGTGCGGCGTGCAACCCGATCCATATAATATCTATATATGCTATGGCGTGCAGCCCCATCCATAACTAGCCTCACAAACTTGCTTCTCAGCCTCACTCAGCCATCATCTCAAGCCACTCGGGCAACTCATCTCAACATCACGGGACTCAGCACCAGATACATCACAATATTCTAACACATTGGTATAACAGTGAAAAAAAAAGCAACAAGTAATAAACATGACTGAGTTCACAATTTCCTATCAAAAATAGTGTGAGAATAGTGTAAAAATACCCCTGGGGGTCTAAACAGATCGGCACAAAGCCCCAAACGTGGCATATTGCCATAATATAATATAAACCTCAAAAATACAGGACATCTCATGATTTCGAATCAAATACGCGGCATAATAGTCGCCACGGGACGGACCAAGTCACAATCCCTGTTGGTGCACACCCACACTTCTCACCTAGAATGTGTGTTGCCTCATTTACCAAAACAAAGTGAAATACCGGGGTTTCATACCCTTAGGTCTGGAGTTACGATCGTTACTTACCTCAAACCGGCCCGAAAAATACTCTGCGATTCACTTGGCTCTCGAATCGTCTCCCAATGCTCCGAGTCTATCAAAATCAGATTAATAACATCAAAATATGCTAGGAAGACGAACCCATTCGAAAAAAATATCAAATTTAACCAAAATTCCCAAAATTGGCCAAACTCGGCCCACGTCTCGAAATTCTATAAAAATTGCATTACAAGAATCCTCCTCCTTGCCTTAGTCTATACATACCAAGATCATCAAAATCAGACCACAATAACCCCTTGAATTACTCAATTAAAGTCCCAACTTCTCATGCCCTAACTTCCCCAAATTTTGGGTTTAAATCCAACTAATTTCAGGTTTAATTACTTAGAAAACAACATAGAATCGAGTTATGAAGTCAAAAATCTTACCTCCAAGTGTTCCTCCTTTGGTTCCCTCTTTAACTCCCTCAAGAGCTTCAAATCCACCCAAAAATGGTGAAAAATGGGCTAAAAATTGTGAAGATGGGTTTTTAAATACACTGCCCAGGCGCTCCCCTCATCGCCATCGCGGAAAAAGCCACGCAATCGCGAAGCACAACAAAACACGGCCCCTCAACTTACCCTACTCTATCGCGGAACAGCCCTTGCAATCGCGAAACACTGCCTTCACAACTCACGCGATCGCGGCCGTTCCCAAGCGACCGCGTAGCACAAATCCTTCCACTCCTCACCAGCTCACTCTCCGCTACACGAATGCAAACAAGGCCACGTGTTCGCGAAGACCCAAGGCTCCCCTCTCACGCGATTGCATCTTCCATTCCGCGATCGCATAGAACAACTTAGAGATGCAAAAATGAATTAGAGAGGCTCTCTTAACCCTTGGGAGTGGGGCCCACTTAGTGGCTTAGTTGGCCAAATACTTCTCCAATTTTTTCCACCTGTTATGTAAATTTAGAAGTCATTTACTTGATCAAATCTTTCTCCCATGTTAAGGTTTCCTTGGTCTAATCCAATGTCTTTTATTAATCATCCACTAATGCTTAATTCACTTGCAAATCCTTCATTAACCAATAATTAACCAATTATCCACATAATTAAAAATTATCTCAAATTACTTAAAATACTACTCACTTTAATATACTTCATACACCTTACTGTCATGGTCATGTGGTACCTTTTATGGTACTAGTTCATAAATACCGGATATTATAGCTCCGACCATATTTTATTCCAAATTGTGAAACTTCGACGAAACTCATTTTCTTCGATTCGTTTACCCTCTCACTATCACGAATTTAGTTATCACTTGTTTGAAATAGCATAATACTTATTCTCTCCAAATAATCTTGTCCATGAACTGATGTCAATTATCTTACGAAAAATTCAACGTACAATACTATAGGGTGTAACATCGTTGTAATATAATACTGCGGGATGTAACATTATCGTAATAGAATATTATGGAGTGTAACATCGACGTAATACTGTGGGGGCGTAATAATAACTTTTAAAGATTGCATAATGAAGATAGAAAAATAATTGACGCCCTCCGTGGCGAAAAGCGTGGCCCGCGCAGGCTAGGTGGTTCATTCCAGATGAAGGGAGAAAGAGATGAAGAGAGGTCTCAAGATGTCTGGCCAGGTTACGTGGCCCATGCAGGTTACGTGACCCACATAGACTACCTACACATACCCATGTTCTTTAAAAAGAGGGAGTTTAGGGGAGAGAGAAAAGAAAGACGATTTTGGGGTTCTTGAGAGAGAAATTCTCGGCCATGTCAATTCCCTACACACCAAGGTGAGTTTTTTGGTATAATTATGATGGATTAACACTATCTAATGTTGTTATTAACATTATTATGGATCTAAAATCCATAGGAAATCCTCCAATCTTCAAGAATCATTCAAAGGAGCTCATGTTAGAGTTTGAGCTACAAGAGATATCAGATTGATTGGCAACGTTTGAGCATTTTAGTCAATTTGGAGCTTGGAATTGAGGTAATTTGATTAAAGTTACTTTTCTCGAGGGAATTTCTCTAAAAGAATGATTTGGGATAAGACATGAGTTAATTATATAAGTGTGTGTCCATATTTGTAGGGACATGCAGCTGCGAATATCTCCATGTACTAAAATATTGTATGTCATATGAAGTGTCATGTTATTTTCTAAAATATTAATTTAAATATTGGTTGGCAAAATGATGTTATAAGTTTTATTAAAGAACTTATGTTGAGTATGTTGATGATAAAGGGATTAAACATTTGAGTTTTATTGTTACCTTTATTTTATAAAAGGAGTAATATAATGTTTCTAAAATCATTATATTTAGAAGTACCACTTGTTAAATCTTAAAGGATTGGAAATCTTGTTAATTGATTAATGTTAAAGAAAAAGGATTTCATTTTATTTTCTTCAAACGGTTTTGATTCACTATAAATATCTTGATTTGATAAAATAGATACTTTGAGGTTAGTATGGGAATTAAATGTTTTTTGATGTTACCTGTGTCCACCGAGATCGTCTTCAGATATATTGTGTTTGTAATGACCCGACCGGTCGTTCCGTGAAATTAGCCCCGTTTTGTAAAGACCCATAAATGTTTATTGTTTAAATGATGCCCGAATGAGTCCCCGAGTTGTGTTTACTGTGAAAATTTTTAAAACGGACCTAATTTGAGTAAAAAGTACCCCAGGACTTAAAGAATAAGATTTTCCAGAAAGTAGGCGTCATGCGACGCACTATGCGATCGCATAACGTGTATGCGGACCGTATAATGGTCGCATACACGGGAAGATCATTGCCCCATTTGAGGACAACTATGCGGTCCAATATGCGACCGCATTTCGGTTCTGCGGACCGCATAGCTGTCGCATTGTTGCCCTTTGATTTTTGGGAGGGAGGTTATGTGACGCAATATGTGATCGCATAACATGTATGCAGACCACATAGTGGTCGCAAACCTGGGCATATTGTTTTCGATTTTTTCCCACCAGGAGGGCCATTCTGCGGTCGACTCTGCGAACCGCATGTCAGGAATGCGATCGCACTCCTGACCGCATTCCGGTGTCGGGCCCCTATTTTTCTAATTTTAAAACCCGACCCCAGTTCATTAAAACACCCCTCCCCTTCATGTTTAACTGATTTCTAAGCAAAAATAGAGCGAAGGAAGAGAGGGTTCTTGAGAGGGAAAATTCTTTGTCATCAAAATTGATTCTTCAAATCGCTCAAGCGCAGAATCTATCGAGTTAGTGTTATCTTCTTCACTCAAAGAGGTAGGTCTTCACCCCATTTTCCCCAAGTTCTCAGATTTTAATTAAAAGTAAACCACATAGGATGGTTTTTGAAAATGGAGGTCAAACCCATGCATGCATGTGAGTAAAACGACTTAATCTAGCAAAAGGGAAGAGGGTTGGAGTAAACTCCACAAAGAAGGGGTGGTAATCTAATGAGGTCGCCTAGCATTCGATAAAATGCTTAAAAGAGTTTGAATTGTATGCATGATTTCAAATTCTGAGTTGAATATGTTTAATTTTGAACTAGATTGATGGTACTAGTCAGTTCGATTATTTGTGAGTAAAAGTTAAAAAGGAATTTTGACCCCAGGTATGTATACTAACTTTAACCCTTGTAGAATCCCCTTGTTTTGACGAGCATGTGGTATGTGTACCTTGTATGAAAACATTTGAATTAATCGTCTTAGTTGATTTCCACCCCACTGTGTTATATGCGTGTGTGAAAGATGATTTGGTGTGCTTACCTTATTACGTGCAAAGCTTGTAATTTGCTTGAGAGTATCGGGGTGAAATGATGGGAATGAGTTGAATAATTATGGCAATGCCTTGTACATGAATTACTAATTGGTTAGAATTATTGTGCCTTGGGTCCAAATATATGAATTGTTGACGTGAACTTGTGATTCTTTGAAATAATAATCCTTGTGATACAATTGTTTGTGGTTGCTGTTATGAAATATGATTGTTAGGTGGGACGGATTACGCGCCACAACACGAAGTAATAAGGTTGATGGGTTGTGGTGATAAGGGTGGTCGAGGTAATATGGGTGGGCGAGGTAATAAGGGTGGCCGAGGTAATAAGGATGGAATGTGATGATTATCACTATTGAAATGAAAATCTATAAAACTCTTGAATATGGTGATGTTAAAAGGGGAAAAGGAGAGCTTGTGAAACTTGTGGATACGGTTGTTTCTTTCCACATGGATTGATTGATTGGTTCTATTACTGGGAAAATGTTTTTTCATACATACTAGTACTATTCCACAGTACTAACGTCCCTTTTGCTGGGGGCGCCACATTTTCTTATGAATATAGGTGGTTCTACAATAGGTAATTCAGTCCACCGTCAGTAGTGCCTCCTCTCCACTCCGCAGTTTAATTGGTGAACCCCACTTCCTCTCGGGGCCATGTGTGGTTCATGCCACCTTCTTTTGGGTCTATTTTATATTGTAAGGTATAGTCGGAGCGTTGTTTCTGGCAAGTATTGTATAAAATCCTATCACTCGTAGAGGCTCTATAGACATAGTGTGGGTATTGTACATATGTATTTTGGGTAGTGACAATCATGGTCCACGTGGTAGAAGTATGTATGTTCTATGAATCTTGCAAGTATTTAGTATCATATGTTATTAATAGTAAGAGGAAAACATGAATTTAACTGGAGTTTTATGTTAAGTCTCAAATTGCTAATTCACATGAATAAGGTATATTAGAATCACGGGGTAACGCATGGGATAGGTGAGGCAAATCCAGGTCTGCTTGACTGGGGCCACCCGGTTGAGCGTCGGTCGTGTCCCTCGATTTTGGGGCGTGACAAACTTGGTATCGGAGCCTAAGGTTATTAAAGTGTCCTAGGATGTCATGGAGTCGTGTGTAGTAGAGCCCTTCTTATCGGTGTGTTGTCGACCACATCTATAATTAGGGGGCTACATAGACATCGTGTACCCGATGGTGCGGGTGAGAGCGAATCCCCGACCTTGAATCCACCTAGCCTTTCTGTTCTAGACCAGAGTGTTCCTATTCCTGTTGTGTCGGAGTGTGCTGCAACCCCTTCCGCTGATATTCCTGATCCTTCTTCGGTTCCAGCTTCAGGTCCCGGTACTTCTGATGGGGACCTCAGGGGAGCTATTCATATGTTGGCTCATTTAGTGGCTGCTCAAGCCCAAGGATCTCATGTTGCCCCTGCATCCTCTAGCGGGCATGGAGATTCCGTCGGTTCCAGATTCAACCAGTTTCTGCGGTTGGCCCCTCCAGAGTTCTCAGGTACTGATCCAGAGGCCGATCCGCCGGATTTTCTAGATGAGATGTGTAAGACGCTTCGGGTTATGAAGGCTGCAGAGACAGAGGAGGTGGAGTACAAGGTAGAGGTGGACCCAGTCGCTTCTATGCATTGAGTGGTCGCCAGAGTGCGGAGGCTTCTCCAGATGTTATTACAGGTATTCTGACTGTTCAAGCACTTGGTGTTTATGCTTTTATTGATCCAGGGTCCTCTTTGTCATATGTTACCCCATTTATTGGTTCAAGTTTTGGGATAGAACCCAAACAGCTTCATGAGTCATTCTCTGTGTCGACTCATGTTGGTGATTTCATTACGGCCGCGTGCGTCTATAGGAATTGTGTTATCACGGTGTGTGGTCGAGATACCACGGCCGATCTTATCGAGCTTGGGATGGTATATTTTGATGTTATCATGGGAATGGATTGTCTTTACCCGTGCTTTGCTAAAATCGACTGTCGAACCAGAATTATGAGGTTAGAGTTTCCTAATGAGTCAGTTATTGAGTGGAAAGGGAATGGTGTGGTGCCAAAGTGTAGGTTTATTTCCTACCTTAAGGCTTCGAAGATGATTAAAAAGGGGTGTGTTTATCATTTGGTCCGGGTTGCGGACACCACTTTAGAAGTATCTGACCCCGAGTCCTTCCCAGTCGTGAATGAGTTTCTTGAAGTATTTTCGGACGAGCTTCCGGGGATTCCGCTAGATTGAGAGATCGATTTCGGGATTGATGTATTGCCAGATACGCATCCAATATCTATTCCACCATACAGAATGACGCCAGTAGAGTTGAGGAAGTTAAAGGAGCAACTAAAAGACTTACTAGAGAAGGGGTTTATTCGACCAAGTGCGTCACCGTGGGGCGCTCCCATTCTTTTCGTCAGGAAGAAGGATGAGTCACTTTGGATGTGTATTGATTATCGGCAGGTCAACAAAGTCACTATCAAAAACAAGTATCCATTACCTCGGATAGATGATTTGTTCAACCAATTGCAAGGTGCGAAGTTTTTCTCAAAAATTGATTTACGGTCTAGGTATCACCAGTTGAAGATCAGAGAGAAGGATACTCGTAAGACCACCTTCACAACTCGTTATGGCTATTTTGAACTTTTGGTAATGTCCTTTGGACTGACCAATGCTCCAGCGGCTTTCATGGGTCTTATGAATTGGGGTTTCAAATCGTTTCTTGACTCCTTCGTGATTGTTTTTATTGATGACATCCTTGTCTACTCGCGGAGTCGGGAGAATCATGCTAATCACCTCAGGGAAGCTCTGCAGACTCTTCATCAGCACCGATTGTATGCCAAGTTTTAAAAATGTGAATTTTGACTGGAGTCAGTCATGTTTTTGGGTCATGTTGTTTCCAGAGAAGGGATTAAGGTTGATCCCTAGAAGATCGCAGAGGTAAAGGATTGGCCTAGACCAACGACCCCATCAGAGGTTCGCAGTTTCTTGGGTCTAGTTAGGTATTATTGGAGGTTTGTGGAAGGATTCTCTACCCTCGCCTCCCCATTGGTTAAATTGACGCAGAAAGCAATAAAGTTCCAATGGTCCGACGCTTGTGAGAAGAGCTTTCAGGAGTTGAAATCATGATTGACTTCGGAACCAGTGTTAACTTTGCCAAAAGGCACAGAGGGATTTGTGGTTTATTGCGATGCTTCAAGGGTAGGTTTGGGATGTGTGTTGATGCAACACGGGAAGGTTATAGTATATGCTTCCAGGCAACTCAAGAATCACGAGAAGAATTATCGGACGCATGATTTACAACTCGTGGCAGTTGTGTTTGCATTAAAAATCTGACGGCATTATTTGTATAGTGTCCATGTGGACATGTTCTCAGACCACAAGAGTCTCCAATATTTGTTCAAGCAGAAGGAGTTGAATTTAATCCAGCGACGATGATTAGAATTGCTTAACGATTATGATATGAACATTTTGTACCATGCAAGGAAGGCGAATGTGGTGGCCGACACTCTCAGTCGAAAGTCTATGGGTAGTTTGGCCCATGTGAAAGTGGGTAAGAGGCCTTTAGCTCGGGAGATTTATCAATTGGCCAGTCTGGGGGTCTGTCTCTCGACCTCAGACGAGGGAAATATTATGGTGTATAATGGGGCAGAATCATCACTTCTAGCGTTGGCGTAGTTGAAGAAGGAAAATCTGAAAAACAAGATTTTGGCATTTTCACTCGGTAGCGATGATGGTGTATTGCGATGCTAGGGAAGGCTATTTTTTTCAGATGTGGATAATCTTCGGGAGAGGGTAATGGCGGAAGCTCAGAATTCTAGGTATTCCGTGCACCCAGGTTCTATGAAGATGTATCATAATCTCCGGGAGGTTTATTGGTGGAGCAGTATGAAGAGAGGTATGGCAGACTTTGTATCTAAATGTCCGGATTGTTAGCAGGTGAAGGCCGAGCATCAGAGGCCCGGTGGGTTAACTCAGCTTATGGGAATTCTAATGTGGAAATGGGAAATGATCAACATGGATTTAATGGTAGGGTTACCTTGCACTCAGTGCAAGTTCGACTCGATTTGGGTGATAGTGGATCGACTCACGAAATCAGCTCACTTCTTGCCAGTCAAGTCCACCGATATTGCAGAACATTACACTCAGTTGTATATCAAGGAAATAGTCAAGCTTCATGGTACTCCAATTTCTATTATCTCAGATTGAGGAGCCCAGTTCACAGCAAAATTTTGGAGGAAATTTCAGCAAGGTTGGGGTACGCAGGTAAATCTCAACACAGCTTTCCATCCGCGTACTGATGCTCAGGCAGAGCAGACTATTCAGATGCTTGAAGATATGTTACGGGCTTGTGTGTCGGACTTCAAGGGTAGTTGGGATGATCATTTACCGCTTATCGAGTTTGCTTACAATAACAGCTTTCACGCTAGTATTCAGATGGCCCCATTTGAGGCATTGTACACAAGAAGGTGTAGATCTCCGATTGGGTGGTTCGAGGTTGGTGAAGCAGAATTGTTAGGGCCAGATCTTGTGCAACAGGCATTGGAAAAAGTCAGAGTCATTCAAGAGAGGATGAAAACCGCTCAGAGCCATCAAAAATTCTATGCGAATGTTCGTCGAAGAGAATTGGAATTCCAAGTTGAGGATTGGGTATTCTTGAAGGTATCTCCCATGAAGGGAGTGATGCGGTTTGGGAAGAAAGGGAAATTGAGCCCAAGGTATGTCAGGCTATATCAGATTTCTCAAAGAATAGGACAAGTGGCTTATATGTTGGAATTACCCCCTGAATTGTCATTAGTGCACCTGGTATTCCATGTGTCTATGTTGAAGAAAGTGGATGGAGATCCATCAGCCATCGTGTCAGTTGAGACTATTGAGGTTAATGAAGAATTATCGTATGAAGAGGTTCCGATTTCTATTCTTGATAGAAAAGTTCGTAGATTGAGGAACAAAGAAATTGCTTCAGTTAAAGTATTGTGGCGAAGTCAGCACGTTGAGGAAGCCACGTGGGAAGCGGAAAATGAGATGAAAGAGAAATATTCCCATTTATTTGAATAATTCTAGTAGTGATCGTCCGAACTATCATCTCTAAGAAAATTATATTTTATGTTAAGTTTTGTGCAAAAGCACCCCATCTTCCCCTAATTGCCTTATTGTGTAATTTCCCAATGTGTGCTAAAACTGAACCCGCTGTTACTATTTGGGTAGTGTGCAACCCTTGAGGCAAATGGAATTTTTGTGGAACTTATGTGTTAGGCAAGTTATTAATATTAGGGTAGGTTGGTAATTATTAATTAAAATGAAAATGGTGTATTGAGGTGATTGGGTTGTATGAGACTCATTAAAATGACCAAGTTATGTGCAAAAATGTGAATCATGTGCAAATATGTAGTATAAGAAGAAAGAGCTACGTGTAGTTGTTAGAGTGATTGAATATATACAATTTGTTGAGGTAACAACGTTGCTTGATAGTTATTGAATAACCAAAAACTGTTTAATGATGCTTGGATTTGTGTTTCGGGGGCTCTCTATCAGGTAGATAGGCCTAATTACAAAGGAAACTCTGGCAAACTTTTCTGAAAGCATTGGGGTTGGAAAAAATCTGGAAGCTGCATATCATGTTTTCAAAACCAAATGATTTCCAAAAATCCTCATTCGAGACGAATGATTTTATGTTCGAGAGGATGTAAAGACCCGTAAAATTTTCTTGCTTAAAATGATGCCCGAATGAGTCCTCGAGTTGTTTTTACTATGGAAATTTTTAAAACGGTCCTAATTTGAGTAAAAAGTACCCCGGGACTTAAAGAATAAAATTTTCCAGAAAGTAGGTGTTATGCGACGCACTATCCGATCGCATAACGTGTATGCGTACCGCATTATGCTCGCATACACGGGCAGATCACTGCCCCATTTGAGGACAACTATGTGGTCCAATATGCGACCGCGTTTCGGTTCTGCGGACCGCATAGCTGTCGCATTGCTGCCCTTTGATTTTTGGGAGGGAAGTTATGCGACACACTATGCAATCGCATAACATGTATGCAGACCGCATAGTGGTCGCATAATTGGGCAGATTGTTTTCGATTTTTGCCTACCTGGAGGGCCATTCTGCGGACCGCATGTCAGGAATCGCATTCCTGACCGCATTCCAGTGTCGGGCCCCTATTTTTCTAATTTTTAAACCCGACCCCAGTTCATTAAAACACCCTTCCCCTTCATTTTTAACTGATTTCTGAGCAAAATTAGAGAGAAGGGAGAGAGGGTTCTTGAGAAGGAAAGTTCTTCTTCATCAAAATTTATTCTTCAAGTCGCTCAAACCCGGAATCTATCTAGTTAGTGTTATCTTCTTCACTCAAAGAGGTAGGTCTTCACCCCATTTTCCCCAAATTCTCATATTTTAATTAAGAATAAAACACATAGGATGATTCTTGAAAAGGGATGTCAAACTCATGCGTACATGTGAGTAAAACTTCTTAATCTAGCAAAAGATAATAGGGTTGGGGTAAACTTTACAATGAAGGGGTGGTAATCTAATGAGGTCGCCTAGAGTTTGATGTACCTTGTATGAAAACATTTGAATTAATCGTCTTAGTTGATTTCCACCCCACTGTGTTATATGCGTGTGTGAAAGATGATTTGGTGTGCTTACCTTATTACGTGCAAAGCTTGTAATTGGCTTGAGAGTATCGGGGTGAAATGATGGGAATGAGTTGAACAATAATGGCATTGCCTTGTACATGAATTACTACTTGGTGAGAATTATTGTGCCTTGGGTCCAAATATATGAATTGTTTCTGTGAACTTGTGATTCCTTGAAATGATAATTCTTGTGATGTAATTGTTTGTGGTTGCTGTTATGAAATATTATTGTCATGTGGGATCGGGTTGCACACCGCAACACGAAGTAATAAGGTTGATGGGTTTTGGTGATAAGGGTGGCCGAGGTAATAAGCGTTGCCGAGGTAATATGGGTGGCCGAGGTAATAAGGATGGAATGTGATCATTATCACTATTGAAATAAAAATCTACAAAAATCTTTAATATGGTGATGTTAAAAGGGGAAAAGGAGAAATTGTGAAACTTGTTGATTTTGGTTGTTTCTTTCCACGTGCATTGATTGTTTGGTTCTATTCTTGTCTGTTATTTGTATTGTTTGATTGTACTTGGGATAAAGTTTGTTCATACATACTAGTACTATTCCATAGTACTAACGTCCATTTTGTCGGGGGCGCTACATTTTCTTACATGAATGTAGGCGGTTCTACAGCAGGTAATTCAATCCACCGTCAGTAATGCCTCCTCTCCACTCCGTAGTTGAATTGGTGAGCCCCATTTCCTGTCGTGGCCATATGTGGTTCATGCCACCTTCTTTTGGGTCTATTTTGTATTGTAAGGTATAGTCAGAGCCTTGTTTCCAGCAAGTATTGTATAAAATCCTATCACTCGTAGAGGCTCCATAGACATAGTGTGGGTATTGTACATATGTATTTTGGGTAGTGACAATCGTGGTCCACGTGGTAGAAGTATGTTTGTTGTATGAATCTTGCAAGTATTTAGTATCATATGTTGTTAATGGTAAGAGGCAAACATGAATTTACCTGGAGTTTTATGTTAATTCTAAAATTGCTAATTCACATGAATAAGGTATATTGGAATCACGGGGTAACGCGTGGGATAGGTGAGGCAATCTAGGTCCGCTTGAATGAGGCCACCCGGTTGAGCACCGGTCATGTCCCTCAATTTTGGGGTGTGACACATTTTCCCCTATTTCTGCTTTATCGTATGTTTCTTAGCCTATTTATGCTGTTTTAGGTCGGTTGGTTCGGGTTCAGAATGGTCGTGGTGAGAACTGAGACACTTAGTCTCTTAAATTGGCTTAATAGTTGGAAAAGTCAACTGGGAGTTTACTTATTGGTAAACGACTTCGGAATGTAGATTTTATGGATCGTACAACTTTGTTAGGTGATTTAGGACTTAGAAATGTGTTCGGAATGATGTTTTGATGTCTGGTGTATAATTAGGCTTGAGTTGGCGAATTTAGTATTTAGCGATTTTTGGTCGGCAGGGGAAAATAGGCAATGGGGCCGGAATGGAATTTCGAGAATTGGAGCAAGTTCGTAATGTCATTTTGGATGGTTTCAGCATCTTTGGTGAAATTTAGAAATCTCAAAGTTCATAGGCTTGAATCCGACGTGATTTTGGTGATTTGGCGTTGTTATGGGATGTGTTGGCATGTTTCGTTGAGGTCCCGAGGGCCTCGGGTGTGTTTTGACGGGTTAACGGATATAGTTTGGATGTTGCGAAGTTGGAAAATTTTGCTGGTGTTCAATTCTGTTGTCCTTCTATGCGATCGCATAGGCGAGTTGGGGGCAGCATGAGTTTTATGCTATGCGATCACGTGAGTGGAGGCCGCGATCGCATGAGAGTGGGTCCTGTGTGCAGCGCGATAACATGCGTGAGGTCCGCGATTGCGTAGGTGTTCTGAGGCGCGTGAGAGGGATGGATGTTTGAGCTATGCGAACGCGTGTGTGGGTTAACGAACGCATAGAGTGGGTTTGGACTGTGCATTGCGAACGCGTAGCTGGAAATGCGAACACACTGAGGTAATTAGGGGCACCTGTGCAGAATGTTTAAATAGCCATCTTCGCGAATTTTAGGCCACTTTTCACCATTTGTGGACGAATTTGAATATTTGGAGAGAGTTTAAAGAGGGAATCAAAGGGGAAACACTTGGAGGGAATATTTTGGACTTCATAACTCGATTCTATGTTGTTTTCTAAGTAATTAAACCGGAAATTAGTTGGATTTAAACCCAAAATTGGGGAAGTTAGGTCATGAGAAATTAGGACTTTAATTGAGTAATTGAAGGGGCAATTGTGGTCCGATTTTGGTGTTCATGGTATGTATAGATTTGTGGGAGGTTAGGATTATTGTGCTATAAATTTTATAGAATTCCAAGACGTGGGCCCGGGGCTCGGGTTTGGCCAATTTCGAGAATTGTGCCTAAAATTGATAATTTTCGTTTGAGCCTTGTTCCTTTAGCATATATTGATGATGTTAACATGGGTTTTGTTAGATTCAGAGCAATCGAGAGTCGATTCGAGGGGCAAGAGCATCGCAGATTAGTATTTTGGCCCGGGTGGAGGTTAGTAATAGCTATAAATCTTGTCCTGATGGTATGAAACCCCGTACTTCGTATTTTCTCACTATTTTTAGAATGGCGCACATGTCGGATGATGAGTATTTGGCGTGCACTGATTTTTTGAGTGGACTTGGTCCTCTCCGCGGCAACTATTGAGTTGCGCATATTTACTCTAAATCATATGATTAATTGTGTTCTAAAACTATTGCTATATTTGGGCTATAAGCCATGTTTGGGGCCTCGTGCTGACTTGTTTAGACCTCCTGGGGGATTTTTACGGCTACTTTCCTCATTGTGTTGACTTATGATTCACACTCAGTCATGTTATGTTTAACTGATTTCGAAACTCAACCTTATTTACACTATTTTGAGATATAAAATGATATTTTTTGGTCGAGTACCCCATTTTACTGATACGCCCGAGGGGCTTTTGAGATATGCTGACTGAGTGAGCTCGAGGGCCTGATTGTGAGGATATTATATGCCACGAGGTGGATTGATTTAGTGCTTGGGCTGAAGGAGCCCCTCAAGAGTCTATACACAGCCCTAGTGAGCGTAGGTACCTACTGAGTGCGAGTATTAGTGCCGAGTGCCGAGTGCCGATTGCCGAGTGCCGGGTGCTGAGTGACTAGGAGGCATGAGTGACAGTGAGGTTGCCCGAGGGGCTGATACTGAGTGACTGTAAGGTATGCTGAGTGATGTTCTGCCCGATGGGCGATTTATGATTCATGTTTCGGCCCGAGGGACTACTTATGACTTATTTCATTTTACACTAAATTCTTCAGGTATTTTTATTTCTGAAATTAGTGGAAAACACATTTTTCAAAGATTTTTACTGAAGTTGGATTTTAAGGCATGTTGATTTCATTTATATAAGTATATACAGTTGGAAATAAAGGATACGCTTATTGTGAACTGATGATTTGATTTTATGTATTTCTTACTGCTTCGACTTGATTTATTTCCATTACTACTGAATTGGCATACTCACATTACTCCCTTCACCCCTGTGTGCAGATACAGGTGTTGATATCGAGCGTTAGTCATCTATTTCCATGCGGAGCCGGAGTCGGGAAATAGAGGTAGTTGTTCAGCGTCCACAGCACCTATGTTTTCCCTTTCTTATTTTGCACCTAGTTCTTCGTTCCGAGGTTTTGTATTATAATAGTAGACTTTTTGGTATATTCCTTAAATGCTCATGACATGTTGACTCCGGATCTTGAGGATGGTTTTTTAACTGTTTAACTGTTTGTTTTGCTTAATAGATAAGTGATTTTATATACGTTTATGAAATGTGGGAAATGAGTTGGAAAATTTTGAAAGAAACTGTAAATATGTGATAGTTGGCTAACCTAGTTCCAAGATAGGCGCCATCACGGCCGGTTTAGGATTTGGGGTCGTGACAAGTTAGTATTAGAGCCTAGTTTACATAGGACTCAACGGTCATCAGCACATTTAGTAGAGTCTTGCGGATCTGTACGGAGACGTTTGTACTTATCTTCGAGAGGCTGCGGAACCCTTAGGAACAATCTCATTTTTTCATGAATTATGTCGTGCCATTTTGTTGACTCTAGAAATCTAAACTTATGTAGTTTCATTCTCTCACAGATGGTGAGGACTCGCGCTACCGATCAGGGTGATAAACCACCAACTAGACCAGCGAGAGGTCGAGGCCGTGGTCGAGGCCATGGTAGAGGTAGGGGACCAACCCGTGCAGCAGCTAGGACAATACCAGTTGATCCCCCTACTATTCAGAATCAGATTCCCACCACGGATACTCTAGTGGGGCAGGCTCAGGCACCGGCAGTGCCTATTGTTATTCCAAGTCATCAATAGACCTTGTCTCAGATCTTGACTGTGTGTACCCCCCCTTTCTTAGGCCGGGGGAGGAAGTCAGACTCCACTTGCCCCGACAGCTGAGCAGGTTACTCAGGGCCATCAGACACCGGGGGCGGTTCCAGCCCAGCCGGTTGCTCCAGTTCGGGACTTCGTGGTTCCGATTATGCCAGAGGACGAGCAGCGTAGATTGGAGGGATTTAGTAAACTTCAGCCTCCGACATTCAGTGGTGCTGAGGGCGAGGATGGCCAGTGTTTTCTGGATAAGTGTCAGAGGATGCTGCGTACTATTGGGATTTTGGAGACCAGTGGGGTCTCGTTTGCTACTTTTCAGTTTTCTGCTGCTGCTTTCACTTGGTGAGAGTCTTTTGAGAGGCATAGGCTTGTTGGTTCATCACCCCTCACCTAGCAGCAGTTCTCCATTATCTTCTTGGAGAAGTATGTACACAGTCTCACATGGAGGAGCAGTGCAAGCATTTTGAGAAGCTACGTCAGGGGGAGCTATCAGTGATGCAGTATGAGATGCGGTTTTCAGAGTTGGCTCATAATGCCACTGAGTTGGTTCCTACCGATAGGAAGAGGATTAGGAGGTTTGTAGATGGCCTCACTTATCAGCTCTGCCTTTTTATGACTCGGGAGAGAGTATCAGATGATACCTTCGAGCAGGTGGTATATATTGCTCGAGATATTGAGTCGGTTTGCCGCCAAAAGCGGGAGGAGAGCGAGGCCAATAGGCCCCGTGGATCCGGTGGTTCTAGTGGTGTTCCTTCCTGGGAGAGTTTCATCATGGTAGAGGTCGTTCATTCATGCCTCCTTAGTTAGTCTGCCCAGCCGATAGTGGTGCATCTTCGGGGCATGGTCCACGGAGTTGTCACCCAGGCCGTTCTTCATGCGGTGCCCTTCAGGCCTAGAGTGCAGCTCAAGCACCACCAGTTTAGAGTTCCTCTATGCATAATTCTTCTAGTGGCCATTCTGGTGCCAAGGGTTTCTATCAGTCCCCGTCTCCAGCTCCAGGGAGTTGTTTTCAGTGCGGAGAGTTTGGGCACATGTGGAGGCAGTGTCCCCGTCTTTCTGGTGGTTCTTCTCAGTAGAGGGGCCAACCCTCGACTTCAGCTCCAGTTACTTCACCACGCACCTAGATGCTATAGCATCCGATGTAGTGATCGCAAGCATTGTCTCAGTCCGTCGCCGAGATGTTTTGGATTTATTTGACAATGGTTCTATATATTCTTATATCTCGTCATTTTTTCCCATTTCCTGGATATTCCATGTGGGTCTTTAGTCACGTCTGTTCATATGTCGACTCCGGTGGGTGATACTATTTTTGTGGACCGCGTGTATAGATCGTGTGTGGTATCTATTGGGGGTTTGGTGACCCGGGTAGACCTATTGTTACTCAGCATGGTTGATTTTGATGTGATATTGGGCGTGGATTGGTTATCTCCGTGTCATGCTATCCTTGACTGTCACGCTAAGACTGTGACCTTAGTTATACCAGGATGTTCGAGGGTTGAGTGGGGAGGTTCTTCTCAGTATGTGCCTAGTAGGGTGATTTCCTACCTGAAGGCCAAGCGCATGGTTGAGAATGGGTGTTTATTGTATCTGGATTTATTGAGGGATGATGGTGGTGAGACTCCCGCTATTGATTCGGTTCCTGTGGTCCGTGACATTCCGAACGTGTTTCCCGCAGACCTGCCAGGCATGCCAGCTGACAGGGACATTGATTTTGGTATTGACCTGGTGCCAGGCACCTAGCCTATTTCTATTCCACTGTATTGTATGGCACCAGTGGAGCTAAAGGAATTAAAGGAGCAGCTTCAGGAACTCTTAGAGAAGGGGTTCATTTGGCCTAGTGTGTCGCCTTGGGGTGCACTAGTAGTGTTTGTAAAGAAGAAGAATGGTTCTATGCGTATGTGTATTGATTATCGGCAGTTGAACAGAGTTACGGTGAAGAACCGGTATCCCTTTCCTCGTATAGATGACTTGTTTGATCAGTTGCAGGGTGCCAGGGTATTTTCAAAGATTGACTTTCGTTCCGGCTATCATCAGTTGAAGATTCGGGGGCCAGACATTCTGAAGACTGCTTTCAGGACTACATATGGTCATTATGAGTTTCTGGTTATGTCATTCGGGCTGACCAATGCCCCAGAAGCCTTTATGCACTTGATGCACAGTGTATTCTGACCTTATCTGAATTCTTTCTGCATTGTGTTTATTGACGACATCTTGGTGTATGCCCGATCTCGGGAGGATCATGATCAGCATTTGAGAGTTGTGCTTCAGACCATGAGGGAGAAGAAGTTGTATGCAAAATTTTTGAAGTGTGAGTTCTGGCTTGATTCAGTAGCGTTCTTGGGGCACGTGGTGTTCAGTGAGGGTATTCAGGTTGATCTGAATAAGATAGAGGCATTGCAGAGCTTGCCTAGACCTTCATCAGCTACGGAGATTCGCTTTTTCCTTGGTTTGGAAGGGTACTATCGCCGTTTCATAGAGGGATTTTCATCTATTACAACACCTATGACAAGACTAACCCAGAAGGGTGCTCAGTTCAGGTGGACTGAGGAGTATGAGGAGAGCTTTCAGAAGCTCAAGTCAGCTTTGACTACAGCTCCAGTGTTGGTTTTGCCTTTGGGTTCAGTTTCTTATACAGTTTACAGTGATGCCTCGAGAGTTGGCCTTGGAGCGGTTTTGATCCAGGATGGTAGCGTGATTGCTTACGCGTCAAGATAGTTGAAGGAGCACGAGAAGAGTTATCCAGTTCACGATCTTGAGCTAGAAGCTATTGTCCACGCCTTGAAGATTTGGTGTAATTATTTGTATAGAGTGTATTGTGAGATTTTCACTGATCAACATAGTTTGCAGCATTTGCTTAAGCAGAAGGGTCTGAATTTGCGTCAGAGGAGGTGGTTGGAGCTTCTCAAGGATTATGACCTCACTATTCTATATCATCCGGGGAAGGCCAATGTAGTGGCCGATGCCCTGAGTCGCAGAATGGAGAGTTTGGGGAATTTGGCCTACTTTCCAGTAGCAGAGCGACCTTCAGCACTTGATGTTCAGGCTTTAGCAGGTCAGTTGGTTAGATTGGATCTATCAGAGCCCTCGCGGGTATTGGCTCGTGATTCCAGGGATGTGGTTATTGGTGATGATGGGGTCATGAGGATGCACGACCGGATTTGCGTGCCCAATGTGGATGGACTTCGAGGTTTGGTTCTAACTTAGGCCCATTGTTCACGGTATTCCATCCATCCGGGTGTCGCAAAGATGTACCAGGCTCTGAGACAGTATTATTGGTGGAGGCAGATGAAGAGGGATATCGTTGAGTTCGTGGCTCGGTGTCCAGACTGTTACCAGTTCAAGTATGAGCACCAGAGACCAAGTGGATTGCTTCAGAGATTAGATATTCCGGAGTGGAAGTGCGAGCGGATCACCATGGACATTGTATATGGGTTCCCTCGGACTTCGAGGAGTTTTGATGCTATATGGGTTATTGTGGATTGGCTGACCAAGTTCGTGCACTTCATTCCTGTTTGTACTACTTATTCTTCGGAGCGGTTAGCTGAGATTTACATTAGGGAGATTGTCAGATTGTATGGGGTTCCAATTTCTATCATTTATGACAGAGGTACTCCGTTCACATCTCAGTATTGGAAGGCCGTGTATAGAGAGTTGGGTACTCAAGTCGAATTGAGTACAGTCTTTCATCCTCAGACCGAAGTGCAGTCGGAGCGTACTATTCAGATTTTGGAGGATATGTTGCGTGCCTGTGTCATTGATTTTGGGGGTTCGTGGAACCAGTTTCTGCCACTCGCGGAGTTTGCATATAATAATAGTTATCAGTGGAGTATCCAAATGACTCTGTATGAGGCTTTATATGGTATGAGGTGCAGATCTCCGGTTGGTTGGTTCGAGCCGTGCGACGCTAGACTATTGGGCACAGATTTGGTTAAGGATGCGTCGGGTAAGGTGAAGTTGGTTCAGGAGCGGCTTCGCACGGCGAAGTCTAGGCAGAAGATTTATGCGGATCGGAAGGTCCGAGATGTGTCTTACATGGTTAGGGAGAAGGTGTTGCTGAAGATGTCACCCGTGAAGGGTGTTATGAGGTTCGGGAAGAGGGGAAAGTTGAGTCCCCGATTCATTGGGCCATTTGAGTTGCTTCAGAGGATTGGGGAGGTGGTTTATAGGCTTGCCACGCCTCCCAGCTTATCGAGTATTCATCCGGTGTTCCATGTTTTGATGCTCCAGAAGTATGTTGGTGACCCGTCTTGTGTTTTTGACTTCAGCACGGTTAAACTCTAGGGTGGTATCTCATATGACGTAGAGCCACTGGCTATTTTGGGTCATCAGGTTAGAAAGATGAGGTCTAAGAATATAGCTTCAGTGAAGGTTCAACGGAGAGGGCACCCGGTGGAGGATTCCACCTGGGAGACCGAGCAGGAAATGCGAAGAATATATCCTCACTTATTCGAGACTCCATGTATGTTTATTGATCCGTTCGAGGACGAATATAATTTTAATAGGGGGAGGATGTAAGGATTCGGCCGGTCGTTCCGTGAAATTAGCCCCGTTACCCCCTGTTTCTTCTTTATCGTATGTTGCTTAGCCTATTAATGTTGTGTTGGGTCGGTTTATTTAAGTTCAGAGTGGTCATGGTGAGAACTGAGACACTTAGTCTCTTAAATTGGCTTAATAGCTGAAGAATTCAATTGGGAGTTGAATTATTGGTACACGACATCGGAATGTAGATTTTATGGATCAAATAGATTCGTTAGGTGATTTGGGACTTATGAGTGTGTTCGGAATGAAGTTTTGATTTCCGATGTAGAATTAGGCTTGAATTGGCGAAAATTAGTTTTTGGCAATTTCCGGTCTGAAAGGGGAAATAGGCTATCGGGGTCGGAAAGGAATTCCGGGAATTGGAGTAGGTTTGTAATGTCATTTTGGATATGTTTGCCAATTTTTAGGTCAATAATAAGTGTTTTGGATGGTTTCGGCATCTTTGGTGAAATTTTGAAATCTCAAAGTTCATAGTCTTGAATCTGATGTGATTTTGGTGTTTTGGCATTCTTTTGGGTGTTTCGAAGGCTCGGCAAAGTTTGAATAAAGTTATGGGATGTGTTGGCATGTTTGGTTGAGGTCCCGATGGCCTCGGGTGTGTTTTGACAGGTTAACGGATCATGTTTGGATGTTGGAAAGCTGCTAAATTATGGTGGTGTTCAGTTCTTGTGTCCTTCTATGCGATCGCATAGGCTTGTTGGGGGCAGCATGAGTTTTATGCTATGCGATCGCGTGGGTAAGAATGTGATCGCATAGGCTAGTTGGGGGCATCATGGGTTTTATGCTATGCGATCGCGTCAGTGGAGGCCGCGATCGCGTGAGAGTGGGTCATGTATGTAGTGCGATCGCGTTGGCGAGGTCCGCGATTGCGTAGGTGTTTTGAGGCGCGTGAGAGGGATGGATGTTTGAGCTATGTGAACGCGTGTGTAGGTTTGCGAACACATAGAGTGTGTTTGGATTGTGCATTGCGAACGCGTAGCTGGAAACGCGAACGCACTGAGGTAATTAGGGGCGCCTGGGCAGAATGTTTAAATAGCCATCTTCGCGAATTTTAGACCACTTTTCACCATTTGTGGACGGATTTGAGTCTTTAGAGAGAGTTTAAAGAGGGAATCAAAGGGGAAACACTTTGAGGTAAGATTTTTTACTTCATAACTCGATTCTATGTTGTTTCCTAAGTAATTAAACCGGAAATTAGTTGGATTTAAACCCAAAATTGGGGAGGTTGGGGAATGAGAAATAAGTACTTTAATTGAGTAATTGAAGGGGCAATTGTGGTATGATTTTGGTGTTCTTGGTATGTATAGAATTGTGGGAGAATGAGGATTCTTGTGATGTAAATTTTATAGAATTTTGAGACGTGGGCCTAAGGCTCGGGTTTGGCCAATTTCGAGAATTCTGCCTAAAATTGATATTTTACGTTTGAGCCTTGTTCATTTAGCGTATATTGATGATGTTAATATGGTTTTGGTTATATTCGGAGAAATCAAGAACCGATTCGAGGGGCAAGAGCACTGCGGATTAGTATTTTGGCCGGGGTAGAGGTAAGTAATGGCTATAAATCTTTTACTGAGGGTATGAAACCCCGAACTTCATATTTTCTCACTATATTTAGAATGGCGCACATGTCGGATGACGAGTATGTGGCGTGCACTGATTTTTGGATTGGACTTGGTCCTCTCCACGGCAACTATAGAGTTGCGTAGTTTTACTCTAAATCATATTATTAATTGTGTTCTACAACTATTGCTATATTTGGGCTATAAGCCATGTTTGAGGCCTCGTGCCGACTTGTTTAGACACCTTGGGGTCTTTTTACTGTTATTTTCCTCACTGTGTTGACTTATGATTTACACTCAGTCATATGATGTTTAACTGATTTCGAAACTCAGCCTTATTTACACTATTTTGAGATATAAGATGATGTTTTAGGGTCGAGTACCCCGTTTTACTGATACGCCTGAGGGGCTTTTGTGAGTTTCTCACTGAGTGAGGTCGAGGGCCTGATTATGAGGATATGATATGCCACGAGGTGGCTTGATTTTAGCGTTTGGGCTGAAGGAGCCCCTCTGGAGTGTGTACAGAACCCCAGCGAGCGCAGGTACCTACTGAGTGCGAGTGCCGAGTGCCGAGTGACGAGTGACTGGGAGGCATGAGTAACAGTGTTGTTGCCCGAAAGGCTGATACTAAGTGACTGTGAGGTATGATGGGTGATGTTCTGCCCGAGGGGCGATTTATGATTCGTGTTTTGGTCCGAGGGGCTACTTGTGACTTATTTCATTTTACACTAAATTCTTCAGGTATTTTTATTTCTAAATTTTTGGAAAACACATTTTTCAAAGGATTTTACTGAAATTGTCTTTTAAGGCATGTTGATTTCATATATATATATATATATATATATATATATATATATATATATATACTGTTGGAAAGAAAGGCTATTCTTATTGTGAACTGATGATTTAGTTTTATGTGTTTCTTACTGCTCAGACTTATTTATTTCCATTACTATTGAGTTGGCGTACTCATATTACTCCCTGCACCCCTGTGTGCAGATACAGGTGCTGATACCGAGTGTTAGTCATCTATCCTGTGCGGAGCCGGAGTCGGGACATAGCGGTAGTTGTTCAGCGTCCGCAGCATCTCTATTTTCCCTTTCTTATATTGCACCTAGTGCTTCGTTCCGAGGTTTTGTATTATAATAGTAGACTCTTTGGTATATTCCTTAGATGTTCATGACATGTTGACTCCGGATCTTGGGGATGGTTTTTCGACTGTTTAGCTGTTTGTTTTGCTTAATAGATTCAGTAATTTTATATGCGTTTATGAAATGTGGGAAATGAGTTAGAAATTTTTGAAAGAAACTGTAAATATGTGATTATTGGCTAGCCTACTTCCACGATCGGCGCCATCACGACCGGTTTAGGATTTGGGGTCGTTACAGTGTTCGTCGTCATGAAACTAGACGTGTCGGTGTAGGCATAGATTTCCACCTTGTGGTGTAGACTACGAAAAAATATCTTCCTTGAGAAGGTGCTATTTTGTGCTATTAATAGCATGACACAGTAGATTCCTACATCACTGCGATGAGATGAACAGAGCAAGTAGGGTATATGATACTTGCCGCTAGGTATATAACCTAGTTGACCTTCTTGTGTTTGTTATGGTATAGTACTCCTGGTGAAAAGGTAAAAGATAATTTTTTATGCTTATGCCTAATGACATGGAAGGGTTGAATGACTTAATGAATTTCAAAATGATTTTGACAGATTCTAATTAGAATTACGAGTCGATATAAATAATTTAAACATCTGTATCATTGTTTACATTTTTCAAGCCTTTCCATTTGAAACGAAAAAGAACATGAATTGGTATAATTGTATCTGTTTTATGTCAAATGTTGATTGCATTATTTTTATAAAGTCTTGTCATAGAAACCTGAGTTAGAGACAATCCATGCACTTATTGAGTAACGTGGTGGTGTACTCAGCCCTAAGGTTCCCCTCTTTAGGGTCTCGCTTACTTTACATGTTTTCAGGATGAGACGTGGTACGTGATGAGAGGATGAGGCTAGGATGAATCTCTTGCCCAAGCATATAGCAAGGCACCATTTCTATTACGTGGTAGCCTTCATGTTGATCTGACTTAGTTTTGATTGGGGTTTATCCCAAGTATTTATTTCATCCTCGTGTCTTAGAGATTTCATTTACAAGTTTTATTCTTTTGGAGTTGTAATCGAGAGTTATTCATTTGGTATGCATGAAAGGAATATTGTTATTCTTTTGTATTTATTTTAGTTGTTGAAAAATGATAGATCTAAATATTTTGTTTAATGTATGGTTTCAATTAAAATGATTGTGTTTTAAAAAAGGCTTCTGTATGTATCTATTATGCATATAGATGGGAATTCTTCTACGTGTTGGTTCACCCGGGTGGGATAGTGTACCAGGTGCTGGTCACGTAGTTTTGGTCGTGACAACAAGATACTTAACTCATTCCGAAATCTGATAATCGGCTATGATGCCTTTCTACCACCTAAAGCCAATGCCAAACTATCCGATTGTAGCCAAAGAATGTGCAAACCAATCAGAATATACTAAAATAACTCATAACGCAATCAATTAGAAATAATTCCCATCTCCACATGAAAAGTCAACAAATTCAACCCCAAGGTCCACGTGCCCGGATTCCGAATGTTTTTGAGGATAAAAATTTCCCATAGTGCCACTAACTCTAATATATAATTTATTCCCAAGGCCATGTCCAATTTTCTTGGTCAAAAGTCCAAAACACAATTTCTATCTTTTCTTCCAAAAGATCACAATTTCTACCAATCTCCATGTTCAAATCTATATATAATCCATGTATTTAATTCAAAATGACTATGAATCACTTACCTCATGATAGTTGACGACAATAGATCTTTAAAATTGCCCAAAAATTGGCTCCAATTTGAGAAATGAGAAAAATTAACCAAGACCTGATTTGCCAACTTATAAACTGCCCAAGCATTGTCCGTCATGATTGCGGTCTAAAGCTTCACAATTGTGAATAATAAATACCCATACTGACCAAAATGATGTACACGATCACATATGACACAAAGCGACCGGTCGGGTCGTTACATTCCCCACCCATTAAACATACGTTCCTCCTCGAACGTGCCAAGAATCGTTCCAAAGTTTCCAAAATTACTGTGTTACTCCTCGTGCACTAAACCATGCCATCCCAATCCATATGAGCAGATTAGCTCAACCCTGGCCGAAGATCATTCTGGCTACCTCAGCCCTCAAGCCTTAGAACCTAAATTCAACATCCAAAATTTCCAATAAGATCCAATTTCTTGCATACATACACTTTATTAGTCTCCACAGGCTGTACCAAACAATACATATAAACCAAGTCATATCCGCATGACACACTGCATAGTTTATATGCCCATATTAATATCTTCCAACCACAATAGCTGTAATTTATGAACCCGGTAGCAGTAACATACCCATGACACATAAAAATCATGTTCCAATCCTCACAATACTACAGCGATGAAAGAGATGTGCAGAATGTCATAACCACCGGTCAAAATAATAACTCATGGAGTTCCTCCGCTCAATAAGAACCATTGCCACTTTCTGAACTGATTAGTGAAATTTTCCCTCTAACTTACATTACACCAGTCCGATTGCTTTGATTCCACGTCTAATTATATCGTCTCCCCCTGTACAAAATACTCGAGCAATAAGCCACTTCAACCACCCAATAAAATCTCATACAACGTCATCAATGCGCCTACAAGCCATAACTAAAATTTGACCAATAAGGAAGCGAACCGGAATAAAGAACTATTTAGCTCGTGTGATGAAAAAAAACCAAATGAATGCTATGAACCTATCCAAAAATAATCAAGTCGCCTCACAGCCCACCTAGTATAATAGAGCAACACCTGAAATATAACATGACAACAATAACATCCACCAAGCCCGAAGACTCATCCATAGACAAATGTTGTGTCATTTAAGCATATTTTGTATGCTTTAGAATATAAATCCATATTAGGCATACTAATGGACCTCAAAGTTGATCCCGATCATCTCAAAATAGGCAAAAAACTTCCAAAGATACAAAATGATCATATCCATGACACATATGATCAATCGTCAAATCTAGAGCAAACTTCAACAATCCACAACCAAAGGAATGGTGTGTCTCCTAGCCATAAACTATCTAATATGCGACAATACAAGTTCCACACCAGCTTTAAATCTATGCCACTTAAATGAGTAACATGTTATACCTACACAATCATCCAATAGGGATACTCCGACAACCTCCCGCACCAAGTAACATAACCTCCACATCAATGGCTACCAACCATGCCATTTCTATGGTTCTAATCAAGAATTCACAAGTCAATACACAATGCATCTCCCATAAATTACCATCCTCAGGTGGCATAGAACAATGACAGTATACTCTAAACATCAGAAATCTCCCCCTCTCCTCTGAGCTCGTGACATTCCTGCCAAAGCTGAACTGCAACCTTGATTCTTCAATCCCAATTCCATAGTGCAACCTTGCACCTCTCATTCTACTACACGAAAGTACAAGAATTTTATCATAACTTTAACCACAAATAGAATAAACTTTTATTCCACTTGAAGTCTTTCACATAGCTCAGTTCAGAAGGAAAATCACAACACATAACCAACTTGCCATAACCGCAGAAAACACAAACAACAAGTCATGGTCAAAATCGTCATAACTCTTCGGGACCCATTTTCACATAGCTAGACTATCAGAGTTGGATCCCTCATATCAACCAAATTACGGAGACTTCCAAGCCTGTAAGTATAACCATAGAACACATGTATATCCTTATTTCACTGAAGAAACAAATCATTTTCTTTACCATGCAAACCCAAACCACTACTAAACTAAATCAACTTCTTTCGCTTTCTTCTTGACTTGCCATCAAAGTAACACCCCTCTTTTCTAGCACACAATGTACATTAATTGACACTCACTCCGAGTAACCCTAGATCAGAAAACCACGTTATCTGAATACCCATAAGATATTTTATACCCTCTCATGCACTCAGTAGTTTTTTTGACAGCTACACCCGCTCCGGTGAGACCCTGTGGGAATCCGGAACTGTTTCTTCCATATCTCTAAAAATGCATCGTAGACCCGGTTGTAACATAGGGATACTCTTCTATATCACAATCGCTGCAATACTTAATCATTATCTACACAACAAATTCAAAAATCCTTAGGCAACACACTTTAAATCTGGAATCCACTAGAGCCATTATTACAAGTCGTCCACTCTAATCCAGTCCTGATTGTATAACCAAGAAATTAGTGCTTCATTAGAACTCAAATACTTTAAAGAAACAATCGAATGAATCCCTTCGCTTGCACATCATGTTCAAAAAGAAGTGTAAAATCCGAGTAATCCCACAATCATCACATGAATCGAGAAGGATATATATAGCACACACCGTATGATTCCTTGCTCGAATTACCCCTTGATATTCTCCTTCTCAGTCATAACTAATTCACAAACATACCGATAACAAGAAACTGCGAAGGCACATCACACTGTGACCCATACATCGATAATAGACTCCCCTATTTGGCTTTAAGCTACAATCGCAATATCCAAGGACCTTTAATGAATTATTCTCATAGCTACCATGATTTCACACTGTTACCCAGCCAAATTTCTCACAAGCTCTTGTTGCACTAAACATAACACATCCTGAATTATCAACCTCAACCACCTGACAGTCGCACCATCTTTTTCAAGTGATTCAAGACCACATCATAGTACATGCCTCCCATCATAAATAAAGTAGAACTTTTCATAAGAACTTTATCAGAAATCACGCAACCTCTCCTTACATCCATGTAGCCTCTTGAAGATAAGTAGATACTTCTCCATACAGATCCACAAGACTCTACTAGGCTTGCTCATGGCTCGTGATACCTAAGTGAACCTAGTGCTCTGATAGCAAATTGTCACGATAGAAATCCACTATATGTCGTGATGGCACCGAATGTTACCGTTAGGCAAGCGAACAATTAAATCAGCACGTCAATAACTAATCCAAAATGCATTTTGAGACAATTAAAGAAAAAGAGAATGATATCATTCATTTTTATAAAATGCATAGATGGTATTATTTTAATTGTTCGACTGAGGGAAAAATATAAACCCTAAATCATAATAGCTCTAAAGCCCCCAAAATCTGGTGTCACAAGTATATGAGAATCTATAACAATATACAATACTTATATAACGATTATCTATAATAGAAAATAGATAGAATATAATAAATGGAAAAGACAAGGACTCTGTGTGTTGTGAATCGTGACTAATTAGAAACTCACCACAAATTCTCCTCAGCAATTGCGCCTATGTGCCCAAATGACCACCAAATATACATGTCTCAGTACCTGCACAATTCGTGCATAAGTGTAGTATGATTACGTAAATCATCGCATACCCAATAAGTATTTGACCTAACCCGAAGAGGTAGTGATGAGGGGTCGACGTTGACACTTACTAGCGGTCCAATAAAACGTATACAACAAAAGTAGACAAGTATGAAACATCGAAAGCAAAATATTCAGAGTAGATATAGGTTCATAATACGAACCACAACTGAAGGGTCAACACAAAGTTCTCAAATACCGGATACTTCCTTAAATGGAATGCATACTGGTCAACACCAAATAAAATGTCCCATGTTACACCTCATATTTTTGTACGTGAAAGTACATCATAAGTCCATTGATGTAAGCTCAGAAATGAGATCATCTTTGAAAGTACATAAATTAAGTTAATCATGTTATATTGGAGGTTACAAAATATTTATGATCATAGATAACAAGTACCAAGAGGGTTGAAAGGCTTAAAATCTAAACAAATTGAAGAAACAAAGTTTCTTGGAATGTCGACAAGTTGGGAATGTTATAACATTTATTTTTTGGGGTGATACTAGGGTTCTTAATGTGATAAGGAGGTTATGTTATGAGTTATTTTAGTCGTATGATAGTAGTTTGTTGCATTTTAAAGTCAAGCGAGTTGTGGAAGAAAGGTTTGCAAAGGTCATCAGAAGTTACATTTATAATGTGTTAAATATTACGTAAAATATAGCATAGTTTTTCTCCTAATATACTTGGAGCTAAAGGATGATCCACATATCAAATTGACTATCTACAAGTATAGTTTCTAATTCATTAAACCGTATGTCGATACGGCATTATATAAGAGAGATATTTGCAGTTTTGCAAGACTGTGCAAACTACATAGGTGACAGGTAAGCGTGTCACTCAAGATTTTTGCGCAATACCTTTCGTGTATTATATGAGGTCGTTTTGGGACATACTATATACTGATTTGAAGGACTTGTAAAACGCTCTTAACTGTTCATTCACACAACATCTGGATAAAAAGATATAAGAGCCATAAAAAAGGCCAATGATAGGGTGCCAAGCTAGAACCTATTTGACTTTTCAAAAGTTGATATATATATATATATATATATTTCTCGGCCGGTTGTTTCGAGAGTTAGAGCCCCGATCCCCTAATAATATTTTCGTCATGTTTCTACTTTTGGGACTTTCGGAGTTGTTAGCAATGAAATTTGGAGAGTTTTGGGACACTTAGTCCCTAATTTTGAGTTTAAACCTTAGAAATCGGACCGTGGTTGGAACTGGGTGAAGACGGGTCCGGAATGGAATTTTGTCGACTCCGTTAGCTCCGGTGAGTTTCGGGGTTAAGAATGCGTCCAGAATGTGGTTTCGAGGTCTGTAGTAGAGTTAGGCTTGAATTAGGGAAAGATAGAAATTTCGGTGATTTTGGCCGATAAGTGAAATTCTGATACCTGGCTCAGAATGAGATTCCGAAAGTGGCTATAGGTCCTTAGTGTCATTTGTGACATGTGTGTCAAATTTCAGGTCATTCGGACTAGTTTTGGTATGTTTCGGCATCGTGGTGGATTTTGGAAAATTTCTATGTTTTTAGGCTTGAATCCATGTATAATTTGTGATTTTGGTGTTATGTGATGTTGTTTGAAGGCTCGACTAAGTTTGAATGAGGTATTAGGACTTGTTGGTAGGTTTGATTAAGGTTCTAGGGGCCTCGGGAGTGTTTCAGATGCTCAACGGGTCATTTTAGACTTGTATTGATTGCTTGTTTTCTGGTGTGAGTGCAGCAGGCTTTTCTTCATCGGAATCACGTGAGGGAGTCCGCGATCGCATAGGGAAATTATAGGCCATTCAGGACTTAATCCATCATGATCGCATGAAAAGGGACATGATCGCGTAGAGTAGGCATTTTGGCAATCACGTTCGCATGGGCTAGGTGGCGCTCGCGTAGAAGGAGTGAGGCAGCAGTGGAGTTGAGCTTTTGCTATTCGTGGCCACGTGAGCGCAGTCGCGTTCACGTAGGGTTTGAGGAGTGGTTCACCTTCCTGCCATTTTGCCATTCAATTTGGAATACTTGAACGGTCTATTCTTTTTTTTTTATTTTCACTTTCGCCTGAAAGCGGAGGAATGTCTCATTGTCCGTTCGTAAAATTTGTGAAAAATGTCGACTAATCCGTTGGCGGGGACGAATTATAGTAATTTGTTCCAACCCGAGACATAAACAAAGACAGGGATAATCAGACTTGCCAGAAGAGCCGATGTACAAATAAAGAATCTGTTTTGACATGAAATGGATATATCCATATATCTCTGACTCATATTAGCCGTGAAAAAGATTCAACAAAAGACAGAAACAAATCCACTATCCGTTTTACGTCAAGCAATACGTGGAGTAATCGCGTTCACGTAGAGTAAAATCTTAAGTCGCGAAATTTGTTCTTCGCGATCGCGATAGTTCTTCCGCGATCGCGATTGAGGAAAATCTGGGCAAAATAAAATGTTCAAAATCGAGGGTTTAAGTCATTTTTTCACAATCTAGACTTGACCGCTCGGGATTAGGCGATTCTTGGAGGGATTTTCATCTCGGAAATTTGGGTAAGTAATTCCTACTCCGTTTTGACTAATTTCCATGAATCTATGTTCAAATTCATCCTTTAATTTCGAAATTGGGTGAAAAATTATTGAAAATTTGGATAAAGTTCTTAGGCCAAGTTTTGAGTTTTTAATTAGATCTTAAAATCTAATTCAAGTAATTTTTGTATGGTTAGACTCGTGAGTGAACATGTATCGGGAATTTGTAATGTTTACCCGATTCCGAGACATGGGCCCGTGGGACTTTTTCTCGATTTCCCTAATTTCGTGTTTTAGCTTCAAATTTGCTTATTTGACTAGTTGTTTGTAGTGATATAGACATTATGAAACTTATTTGAATATATTCATGCCATTCGGAGTTTGGTACTAGTGGCAAGAACGTTATTCTGGGTTGAATTGAGCAGTCGAGGTAAGTGGCTTTCCTAACCTTCTGTAGGGGACTTCCCCCTTAGGATATTGATGCTAAATGTTATGTGGGCGCCATGTACTTGAGGTGACGAGTACGTACACTAGCCGTTATTTAAAAAATCTCATTTTTCCCTAACTAAAACATATATTGTTTTTCTATTCTATGACCTTGCTCTCATATGATAGATTGGTTAGTTTAATTAGGAAAGCATGCTTACGTGCTTAATTGCCTACTTGATTTTCTGTGCGCCATGCTTAATTAAGTCCTTGTTTGCCTTATCTATGATTAGTATAAACTATGTAAACTCGATATTATGCTTGTCATTCGTCCTGCATAGCATATTTAAATTGGGATTACAGACGTATTTCGGGAGATCCCCATGTACTGCATATTTACTTTGGGATTACAGACGTATTCTGGGAGATCCCATATACTGCATATTTACTTTGGGACTACGGACGTATTCCAGGAGATCCCCCTGTGCTGCATATTTATTATGGGACTACGGACGTTTTTCGGGAGATCCCCATGTACTGCATATTTACTCTGGGACTACATATGTATTTCGGGAGATCCCTCTGTAATGCATATTTATTTTGGGACTACAGACATATTCCGGGAGATCCCCTTGGATTGCATAATCATTTGGAAGTACGGGACGATATCCCCGGAGATTCCACCTTGTGATATATATTGTGTTGATCCGTGGACTCTCTTTACTGTAGAACTGATATTGTTTTTCTTAAACTGCTATTGTATACATTACCTATCTTTGTACTATTTTAAATTATATTGTATTGTAATCCAATAGTGCCTTCACCTGACCTTATCACTACTTTAGTGGGTTAGGCTTGGCACTTACTGGGTACCAAATGTGGTGTACTCATGCCCTTTCCTGCACATGTTTATCGTGTGCAGATCCACGTACGAGCTATCAGCCTCGTGGTTAGTCGTTGCTGCTTATTCCAGGAGACCGCAAGGTATTTCAGCCGCATACGCAGAATCCTCCGAGTCCCCTTCCATTCTACCTAGTAGAGATTTTCTTATGTGCTTTCCAGTTTTTGTTAGAGCTACAGTAGTGTTAGAAGCTTTTGACTGTCTGTGACATTCTGTGTCTTCGGGAGTTATATTTTTTATGGGCCGAGCAGCCAGTATGTTATTTATATCATTGCTCTTATCCCCTGTTATTTTTTGTGTTTTATTTCAGTATCCCCCATGTACTAGGCTTGCCTAGTTGTAGTGACTAGCTGCCGTCAAGACACCTTCGGAGGGTGAATCGGGTCGTGAAAAGATGGCATATCTTTCAGCGGCTGAGAGGCCTTTATCCTTGGATGTTCGGACTTTATCCAGCCAGTTCGTGAGGTTGGATATTTGAGAGCCTATCCGAGTATTAGCTTGTGTGGTTGCTCGATAATCTCTTTATGGCCGCATCATAGAGCGCCAATATGATGACCCCCACCTTTTGGTTCTTCAGGATAGAGTTCAGCGAGGCGATGCCAGAGATGTGTCTATAGATGATGATGGCGTGATCAGGATGCAGGGGCAGATCTGTTTGACTAATGTAGATGGGCTTCAAGAGTTGATTCTGAAGGAGGCCTATAGCTCGCTGTACTCCATCCATCCGGGTTCCGCAAAGATGTACCAGGACCTGAGACATCACTATTGGTGGAGAAGGATGAAAAAGGACATAGTGGAATTTGTGGCCAAGTGTCTCAACTGTCAGCAAGTCAGCTCATTTCATTCAGGTACTGACCACTTATCCTTCAGAGAGGTTGGCTGAGATTTATATTACAGATATCGTCCGCCTTCACGGTATTCTAGTATCTATCATTGCAGACAGAGGTAGGCAATTCACATCACGGTTTTGGAGATCCGTACAACAGGAGTCGGGCATCAGGGTGGAGCTGAGCACAACCTTTCACCCTCAGACAGACGGGCAGTCCGAGCATAGGATTCAGATTCTTGAGGATATACTCCGTGTATGTGTGATGTAGTTTGGGGGGTCATGGAACAATACTTTCCACATGCAGAGTTTGCGTATAATAATAGTTGCTAGTCCAACATCTAGATGGCATCGTATGAGGCTTTGTATGGTAGACGGTGCCGGTTTCCAGTGGGATGGTTCGAGCCGGGCGAGGCCCGATTGTTGGGTACAGATTTGGTCCAGGATGCCTAGACAAGGTGAAGGTGATTCAGGAGAGACTTTGCACAACTCAGTCCATGCAGAAGAGTTATGCGGACCGGAAGGTTCGTGATTTGGTATTTATGGCTAGTGATCGGGTTTTGCTTCGGGTATCACCTATTGTGGCGTGTTTGGGAGGTTGCTTAAGATCTTACCTTGCTTCCTAGCGTAGTTGGGGTTCATCAGGTATTCCAAGTCTCTATGCTCCGGAAGTATCACGGCAATCCGACTCATGTATTGGACTTAAGTTCAGTCCAGCTGGACAAGAATCTATCTTATGTTGAGGAGCCAGTAGCCATTTTGGATAGGCAGGTCAGAATGCTCATGTGGAAGAATATTGCATCAATAAAGGTTCAATGGAGGGGTCAGCCAGTCGAGGAGGCGACTTGGGAGACCGAGCAGGATATGCGCGGCAAGTACCCTCATATTTTCACAGCTTCAGGTATGTCTCTATACTCGTTCAAAGACGAATACTTGTTTTAAGAGGGGGAGAATGTAACGACCCGGCTAGTCATTTTGAGAGTTAGATCCCCGATCCCCTAATAACTGTTTTCCCGACGTTTATTTCTACTTTTGGGACTTGCCGTAGTGATTAGCTATGAAATTTGGAGAGGTTTGGGACACTTAGTCCGTAATTTTGAGTTTAAGCTTTAGAAATCGGACTATGGTTTGAAATGGGTGAAGAAGGGTCCAGAATGGAATTCTGTCGACTCCGTTAGCTCCATTGAGTGATTTCGAGGTTAGGAGCGCGTCCGAAATGTGCTTTTCAGGTCTGTATTAGAGTTAGGCTTGAATTGGTGAAATTTAGAAATTTCGGCGATTTCGACCGATAGGTAAAATTTTGATATCCGACTCGAAATGGGATCCCGAAAGTGGTGTAGGTCCGTAGTGTCATTTGTGACGTGTGAGTCAAAGTTCAGGTCATTCAGACTAGTTTTGACGTCTTTCGGCATCGTTGTGGATTTTGGAAAGTTTGTAACTTTTTAGGCTTGAATCCATGTATAATTTGTCATTTTGGTGTTATGTGATGTGGTTTGAAAGTTCGACTAAGTTCTAATAAGGTATTACAACTGGTTGGTAGGTTTGGTTGAGGTCCCTGGGGCCTCAGGGGTGTTTCGGATGCTCAACGGGTCATTTTAGCCTTGTATTGGTTGTTGGTTTTCTGGTGTGAGTGCAGTAGGCTTTCTTCATCGCAATCATGTGAGGGAGTCGGCGATCACATAGGGAAATTGTAGGCCACTTAGGACTTAATGCATCGTGATCGCATGAAAAGGGACGCGATCACGATTAAGGAAAATCTCGGAAGAATAAAATGTTCAAAATCAAGGGTTTAAGTCATTTTTCACAATTTGGACTTGGGAGCTCGAGATTAGGCGATTCTTGGAGGGATTTTCACTTGGGCAATTGGGGTAAGTAATTCCTACTTGGTTTTGACTAATTTTCACGAATCTATGCTTAAATTCATCATTTCATTTCTAAATTGGGATGAAAAATTAGGGAAAATTTGGATAAAGTTGTTAGACCGAGTTTTGATTTTTGATCGAGATTTTGGTATCCGATTCGAGTAATTTTTGTATGGTTAGACTTGTGAGTAAACGAGTCTCCGGAATTAGTAACTTTTACCCGATTCTGAGACGTGGAACCGGGGGACTTTTTCGGCAATTTCCCTTATTTCGCGTTTTAGCTTCAAATTTGTTTATTTGACTAGTTTCTTGTAGTGATATTCACATTATGAGACTTATTTGAATATATTCGGGCCATTCGGTGTTTGGTACTCGTGGCAAGAACGTGATTCCAGGTTGAATTGAGCAGTCGAGATAAGTGGCTTGCCTAACATTGTGTTGGGGACTTCCCCTTAGGATATTGATGCTAGATGTTGTGTGGGCGCCGTGTACGTGAGGTGACGAGTACGTACACGGGTCATTATTTCAAAAATCTCATTTTTCCCGTACTAAAACATATATTGTTTTTCTCTTCTATGAACTTGCTCTCGTATGATACATTGTTTAGTTAAAATTAGGAAAACATGCTTATATGCTTAATAACCTACTTGATTTTCTGTGCGCCATGCTTAGTTAAGCCCTTATTTTCCTTATCTGTGATTAGTATAAACTGTGTAAACTCGATGTTATGCTTGTCATTCATCCTGCATAGCATATCTAAATTGAGACTATAGTCGTATTCAGGGAGATCCCCCTGTACTGCATATTTACTTTGGGATTACAGATGTATTCCAGGAGATCCCCCTGTACTGCATATTTAATTTAGGACTATGGACGTATTCCTGGAGATTCCCCTGTACTGCATATTTTGTTTTGGGACTACAGACGTATTCCGGGAGATCTCCATGTACTACATATTTACTTTGGGACTACGAACGCATTCCGGGAGATCCCCATGTACTGCATATTTATTTCGGGACTACAGACGTATTCCTGGAGATCCCTTTGTATTGCATAATCATTTGGAACTACGGGATGGTATCCCGAGAGATTCCACCTTGTCATATATATTGTATCGAGTTGAGGACTCTCTTTACCGTAGAACTTATATTGTTTTTCTTAAACTGTTTACTTTATTCATTACCTGTATTTGTACTGTTTTATATTGATTTATATAGAAATCCAGTAGAGCCTTCACATGACTTTGTCACTACTTGACTGGGGTTAGGCTTGGCACTTACTGGGTACCAAATGTGGTGTACTCATACCCTTTCCTGCACATAATTTTCGTGTGCAGATCCAGGTACGAGCTATCAACCTCGTGGTTAGTCGTTGCTGCTGATTCTAGGAGACCGCAAAGTATTTATGTCGCATCCGCAGAATCCTCCGACTCCCCATCCATTCTAGCTTTTAGAGATTTTCTTATGTACTTTCTAGTTTTTGTTAGAGCTACAGTAGTGTTAGAAGCTTGTGACTGTCTGTGACATTCCGGGTCTTGGGGAGTTATATTTTGTATGAGGCCAGTATGTTATTTATATCATTACCCTTATCCCCTGTTATTTCATGTGTTTTATTTCAGTTTCCCTCTTATAGTAGGCTTACCTAGTCATAGAGACTAGGTGACGTCACGACATATTCGGAGGATGAATCGGTTCGTGACACTTTCTCTTCATTTTTAAATAGAACACGAACAGAAAAGTCCAAATAAACATATCCTTAACCTCTCTTATAGGGTTTGAGGGAAGATTAACATCCTGAATACGAAATCAAGAAGCGATAACATTAAAACGATACTTACTACGTAAGTACCGCTATATCACCTCTCTTTTTCTTTGTAGTTTTAATTTTGAAAGGTACTTCATTGTTAAGAAAATGTTTAGTTTCGGTAATTATGATTCTAAATATCAAGGAAGATTGATAAATTCATTTTCTAATAGTTAGAACTCATGGGACGGTGATCGGAAGCCGTGAGTTTGATTTATTTCACTTTTAGTGGGTTATTTTGTAGTCCACTCGTGAATGGCCTATTGTATTGTTGATTTATGGAGTTTGGAAGGATAAAGGGGTTGGAGAAATACTACATGTGATATGGTAGTTGACCGATCGCTCGTCGTTGCAATTTCAAGATAATTAATTAGTCTACCGAGCCATGCTATAGTCGGTCGGGTACGACACCTATTGTGCAACCATAGATCAGTTGGATATTACTAAGCTTCACATGCTCGGGTACGATTCTACCAAGTCTTATGATGGTCGGGAACTTTTTTTACCAAGTCCTCTTCGAGTCTGGGTACGATATGATGATGCCTAAAGAGGCATACATTTTTAAAAGTATATGTATATATATGTACCATGCATTTCATGCCAGTCGCCCTTAGAGACACTCGGATGTTACAAGTTGTATCTTCTCTATCTGTCTTTATATTATTGTTCTAATTTATTCATTCCAGTCTTACATACTCAGTACTTTATTAGTATTGACCTCCCTTTTGCTTGGGGACACTGCGTTTCATTCCTGCGGGTCCCGATAGACAGGTTGGCAGTCCTCCTAGTAGGTTATCAGCTCAGCGGAAGGTGTTGGCGCACTCCATTTGCTCCGGAGTATTTGGTTTGGAGAAAATGCTTTATGATGTTTATGTACTCTTAAAGGCACACATTTAAAGACAACTGAGAATGCACGAACATAAATCTATGGTGTTAGCACGTTAAAGGAATGTTGCGAGTAGTATAAATAGATATGTGTAGGTCGCAAGCTAAAGTATCATAGTGCAACAAGGTTTTTGGTATATAGGAGTAAGGATGAGAAAATGTGAGTGATAAGGTGACAAGAATAGGTAAGGCCTAGAGATTAAGCGCATCAAAACAAGAGAGCTCATGGTTTCCGTAAGTTATAGAAAGCTCAGTACAACCTAAATGAACTCGGAGGAGTTGAAGACTATGAGCATCTAGAAAACAAGGAATGCTACCCTGTTATAGAATACGGGTATAATTATAATAGGTAAGTGGATGACGTCTAGGCCTTTGATTCAGTAATGATTTCAAGAAAAGGGATTTCATGAACTACATAGGACTAGAATACCCCATAAAACAAACCATGTTGGGATGCTATGAAATACGGCTATTGAAGTATAGTATTGTCCTTAAGTGGATCAAGCAAATAACTTTGGATGTTCCCCAATGAGATGTGAACCCTTGTGACAATAATAATGTAAGAGGTTTCAAGTTATGAGTGGTAGATTATAGATCAACGTTTAGGTAAATCAACAATAGGCGAATAAAAGGTCAAAATTACGAGATGAGATTAGGTTGTCATTTTTAAGATGAACAGTAATGAGGAAGAATTCAAGGACTAATATTTATACATATAGGATAAGAAGCAAGAGAGTAACATGGAGTTGGGTAGCCGACCTCGGTAATAATAAGCCAAAGTAAGAGTTATGGTATAGTATAACATACCTAGTTGAAGTAAAGGCAACTGAGGCTATGAAACAAGGTATATCAATAGTCCTAAGTTAGACAAAGTACCGAGCGAAGAACTTCAGTACACCTATAGATGCCCAGAGGGACAACTTGTCAAAGTTATCCATATTTTCCCAAAGTGAGGACTAGAGATTGGCTAAAAGCTGAAGGAGATAGAAGAGAAAAGTCACATAGGGGAATAAGAGGACATAGTCATAGAAGCTACATCACATAAGGTAGCAAAAATGACAATATTGGAAGGATTCTGACCATAAGTCGTGGGGTGAGAAAGAGGCATAAATGGGGGAATGCCTTGGACTTTGAATTTATTCACAGAAAAGTTTACTAGATGTCAAGGACAGAATTAAAATATTCATAAAAGCTATAGTTTATGATACTGATAGGCGCATTAGTCAACAGTCGAGGGCGAATGTTCCAAAAGGGGAATGATGTTACAACCCAAATTTTCGTACGTGAGAATACATCATAAGTAAGTTGATGTAAGCTCCAAAATGAGATCGAATTTGAAAGTGTATAAAGTAATTTAATCATGTTACCTTGGAGGTTAAAATCTTTAAGATCATGATAACAAGTACCAAGATGGTTGGAAGGCTTAGAAGCTAAATGAATTGAACAAAATAAGTTTCGTCGAAAGTCGACAAGTTGGAAATGTAATAACATGTACTTTTGGGGTGATACTAGGGTTCCTAACGTGACAAGGAGGTTATATTATGAGTTATTTTATTTGTATGATAATCGTGTGTTACATTTTAAGCCAAACGAGTTGTCGAACAAAACTTGGCAAAGGTCATCACAAGTTACATTCATAATGTGCTGAATATTAGGACAAATGTGGCATAGATTTTCTCCTAGTATACATGGAATTACATGATGATCCACATATCAAATTGACCTACATGTCTAGTTTCTAATGCATTAATCCGTTCTTTGATACAACATTATATACGAGAGATATTTGCAGTTTCGCAAGACTGCGCAAAGTGCATAGGTGACAAGTAGGTGTGTCACTAAAGCTTTTTGCGCAATACCTTTCGTGTATTATATGAGGTATTTTTGGGATATATTATATCACAATTATAAGTTCTTGGAATGAATTTTCCAACACTCTTACCGTTTGTTCATACGAAAATCAGATAAAAAGATATAAGTGCCGGAAGAAAGGTCAATGATAGAGTGCCAACCTAGCACCTCTTTAATTTTTTAAGAGTTGATATATATATATATATATATATATATATATATATATATATATATATATATATGTATGTATATATATATATGTATATGTATGTATATATGTACAGGTTTTCAATCATCTTTGTATTTATTTTTAAATAGAACACGACAGAACACCCATGAAAATATCATTAAGCTCTCTTATAGGGCTTCAAAGAAGATTAACATCATTAGTACGAACCCAACAAGTGATAACATTAGAACAATCCCTACGATGTAAGTATCGCAATATCGCCTCTCTTTTTCTTTGTAGTTTGAATTTTGGAAGTTACTTCATAGTTAATAAGACGTCTAATTTCTATAATTAAGCTATTTATTATCAAGGAAGGTTGATAATTTATTTCCTAATAGTTAGAACTCACGGGACGGTGATCGGAAGCCGTATGTTTGATTTATTTCACTTTTAGTGGGATGTTCCGTAGTACACTCATTATTGGCCTATTGTGTTGTTTATTTATGGAGTTTGGAAGGATAAATGTTGTGGAGAAATTCCACGTGTGGTATGGTAGTGGGCTGGTCGCTCGTCCTTGCAATTTAAGACTGATTAATAACTTGTTGATGGGGTGTGTGATGGTATGTTTGGGTTTTTGTTGTATAAAAGGTGCCAAATTGTAGTTAGATTGTTTTTGAGTTACCTGTTGTATTGTGTTGTTTTCTCGCCTATAGTAGTCTTGAGGGAGCAGTAAAATCAGGGGAAATACTGCCCGTTTTATTTTACAACTGAGTTATCGTTTGATGATACGCGATATACTAGCGCCATCTAAATTGTACATGTATTTCTTTGTTATAGCTCTGGCGTGCTAGTTGTCGTATGTTTGTTCTTGAGTTGCATTGATGACTTTACGTATCTTAGGGAACTTCCTTCTTTCTTTTGGCATGATCTAAAGTGAAATGAACATAAACGATAGGCTATCCCGTAACTGATCTACTCTTAGCAACCAAGGTTGTGCATGTTTTTATTTCCTTATAAAGCTATTCTAAGAAAGTATGTATGATCCTTGAATCCTATTGAGGTTCATATTGATGGTATGATGTCCATAACTTTTATCGAAGGTGCAACGACCTTACATCACTCTGAATGGTTTAGAACGTGATTCTATGAGTCCAACATGCATTATATATATGTATCTATTTTACTCTACAAAGCCACGATATAATCGGGGGGGGGGGGGGGGGGGGGGGGGGGGGGGTTATGACACCTATTGTGCAACCACAGATTAGTTAGATTTTACCAAGCTCCACATGGCCAGGTATGATTCTACTGAGGCTTATGATGGCCAGGTATGTTTTTATCGAGTCCTCTTCGAGGCCGGGTACGATATGATGATGATGATGCCCATAGAGGCGCATGTTTTAAAAGTATATGTATATATATGTACCATGCATTTCGTGCTAGTAGCCCTCAGAGGCACTCAGATGTTCCAGGTTGTATCTTGTTTGTCTCTCTTATTTTATTATTCTAATTTATGCTTTCCTGCCTTACATATTATGTATTTTATTTGTACTAACATTTCCTTTGCCTGGGGACACAACGTTTCATGCCTGCAGGTACAGATAGATAGCTTGACAATCTACCTAGTAAGCTATCAAATTAATGAAAGGTGTTGGCTCACTCCACTTGCGCAGGAGTTGCCTATTTTGACAGTATGCTTTAGACATGTATTGATTAGTATGGTTGGGACCTCTCCCGACCTTTACGATATTTACGTACTCTTAGAGGCTTGTATAGAGATGTCATGTATATAGTACTTGTATGGCCCTTTCGGCCTATGCTTTGAGTGTACAAATGATCATGTCGGCCTTATAGGCATGTATGTCACATGTATAAGTTTGTGTACCATGTTGGGTCATCTTATGTTGAGTATTCTCTTAGGTTTAATTCTAGTTATCTCGTGACAACCTTTCCGGCTCATGTACCCATGATAGTATGATAAGAAGGATATGTTACGTTGGTACTCAATTGAGTTAGGCACCGGGTGCCCGTCGCGGCCCTTCGATTTAGGTGGTGACATCACATCTCAAGTCAAGAAGACTTATAAGTATGCTGGTCTTATCAAATAGTTTGCACAACTCTGCCGAGGCGAATGAGATCAGTTGTGGCTTGCATCTCCATCCTATAATAACCGTATGCACAACCAAGGCCGAGCAGCCCGAACCATATATGCATCTCATAGTACTGCAAAGGTTGTATGCCCTGATCCATAATAGTACTAGTAAGGCATTCAGCCCGATCATACAGAAATAGCGAATCCTAATCGGTCACTAGCCCAACTCACAAATATATGTGGGTGTTATGAAATTTAAGAAACTTTCGAACAAATATTTACCACGTGAGATGAATCCTTAAAATAACGTATATGTTCCACACTAACCATGTAGCTCGTCAAGTATTTAAGGTAGCAAGGTTTGATACTCTATACAAGTCTAGTCTCAGGTCATATATGAAAAGCATGTAAGCAAGCAAGGATAACTCGAATAATACAAGAATTCTAGCATACGCACAGATACTCATGACCTCATACATGTGTAGCTCCAACAACATGTAGCACATAACTAATGATATACCTATAGTGTAAATTCCCCCTCACAAGGTTAGACAAGAGACTTACCTCGTCCGAAATCCAATAACTTACTCCAACGCCTCTCTAACACCTCAAGACAATGTCATGTGATCTGAAGCCAAACAATGTGCAAACAAATAAAAATATACTCAAAACTCGTAATCCCACCTCCATAGGAAAAGTCAGCAAAATCAACCTCCGGGTCCACATGACCGGATTTCGATGTTATTTGAAAATAAAAAATACCCATAGCACCATAAACATAATTATATATTTTATTCCGAATTCCATGTCCAATTTTGTGGTCAAAATCCAACAATACCAACAATACCATTTCTAGGTTTCCTCCAAAATCCAACAATTTCTACCAATTGTCATGTTAAAATCCATATATAATCAATGGATTTAACTCACAATGAGTAGCAATCACATACCTCAGTGTTTACCTTGAAAATGGTAATTACAATTATATTTGATTTTGTGGTTCTAAAAATATGTAATCTATTTTAATACAAGTTGTTTAGGCAATAGATGCTAAGTGAGAAGTAAGAAAACGAGATAAGGGTGAAGGATAGTGAGATTATGCAAACCGAGCTGTGGAGAGATGGGGTTTCGAGCTTGATAGAAGTAGGCCTCGAGGTCGAGCTCGAGAGCTTGACAGGGGGCGGTCAAAGATGGTACAACAGTATAGAAGGCTTCAAAGATGGCCTCTTTAAGATCATTAATGAGTAATAAATGAAGAACAATTAATGAACACAATAAATGAGAAGCTATAAATCAATGGAGCAATTGTAAAGAATGTTTTGAGTTTAAAGAGCAGAGAATGTTCTTGTTCTTGTATTGAATATCATATGTCTTAGTAAATGACAAGGGTCTCCTTTATATAGGAAGGGGAATCCCCACATAGTACATGTGAAATTATTACAAAGAAATGTAGCTGGTACAACTATTTTTAATGTCGCAGTATGGACTTGTACTATTCTTGCAGACTTGGTCAGCTTTAACCACGTGCCTTTTGGAACTTCCCGCTTTTCCACGATGGTCTTCGATCTTTTACCCTTCCTCGAGCAATTTCGATTCCTCGGGATACGTCCTCGAGGAATGCACCTTGAGGTTGAAATTCGGATTCTACTCCGATACAATCAAGGTCAAGGCTCGGAACACTGTAGAAGCCTCAAAACCGGCCTTCCCGGTTTTACCGTGTACAAATAGTCCCTGCGTTTCTTGGAATTAAGAGACAAGAACTGATTTTAATTCACCAACTTTTTAATGGCTTCACTATCCTGTTAGTCATGCGATGTAAGCGACTGATGTGAGAGATGCTGAGAAGCCATATTGCATAGTTCTTGAAAAGATTCGAATTTATTACGACGGTTGACTTCTTTTGGCTTTCCTCTATGCGCACAGTTGGCCTCTATAAATACTACTTCACTGGCTCTTCTACTTTAATTACTTATTTTAACCTTTTAAAAACAGTTCTCATTGATTTTTTTTTTGTATCCTTTTCCTGATCAGCTCTCTCTCATTTCCCATGAAATATTTCCGCATGAATGACGAAGCCCTCCAAAACTATTCCACAAGTTGATAAAGCCTCCTCAGATCCACGTTCCCCTAAGGGTAAGGCAACAATACTTCCAAGTCTCGAGGAATGCATCCCCGGGCCCTGCGAAACAACCTCTGATTTTAAGTTCGATAAACCTTCCTCGAAGTCGGGACTGTGCGAACCCATATCCCGGTATATTAGCATAATAACAGACATCGAGAAGGTGAAGGTCGACTGCCGCTGGGAAGATGCGGTGTAAGTGGAAATTCCCTCTCATTGTGAGGACACAACAACCCATAAAGTCGGCTTTCTTAGTGTATACACCTATCCATTTACCCTAGGGCCGGTAGAGCCGTCCTCGTTGATAGACCCCACTGTTCTCGACTTCCACAAGCGATATCAAGTGATGCTCGACAAAATGCATCCATCATTTTGGCATATCGTTTACATGATTAAGTATCTTGCAAACATGGTCGAGAGGATGCCTTTTACCCTCCACTACCTGATCAGAATGTACAGTCCCCGACTTTATCAGGGTGGTCTGATTAAGCTTCAACGTCGGGTTGTGAAGGTCTTCTTTGCTTGTAATGATGAGGAAAAGGATAGAGGGTGAATGAGCCGCTTTGTTCGAGTTAGGACCTCAGATTTGATTACATTCAAAAGGATGTCATTCGTTGAGGAATGGAATATGAATCGTAAGTTAACACCTCAATTGAGCCTATTTCATTTCCCTTCGAACCAACTTCCCTTTGAAATAACTCCTTTTAATGATGTAGCAGTCGCGTGGTATCCCGATACAGTTAAGGATCTGTCAAGCTAGGTTCGCCGGATCAATTCGACTCTCCCGTATGCTGAGCGCATATGGCGCGACTTGTCCAGGGCCGATGGGAAGCTCAAAATCATGGTGGGGACTTTTCTTTTGCAATAACCGAGTTCTCCAAAAGAGATTGTCATGCTCCAAAACCGAGGAACGAGACCGGTGCCCAACCGGATGATCCCGGTGAAGCAGACCTGGATTTCCTTTCCTGCCCAACGCATTACCCGGTGTTTACAATATGTATTATTCCACATGAATTAGCAATTTAGAGTTTAAAAATGAATCTACTACTTGAGTTTATTTCATCCTTTATCATTTCAACATTTGGTAATCACAAAACATACAATAATTCTGATTCGGACCATGATTACTAGTAGACACAAATACCGCCCAAAAATACATATATGTACAACCCACATCCTGTCTACGGAGCCTCTAAGAGTACTAAGGGTTTACACAATACTTTTCGGCAACAAGGCCCCGGCTATACCTTAGAAGACATAACATATACAAAAGAGATGATATAGACTACACACGACCCCGAAAGGAAATGGGGCTCACTGGATCTGTTGAAGGTATGAACGAAAAGAACCACTATCGGCGGTCTGAGCTACCTGCTATGGAACCACCTACATCCATACAAAAGATGTAGCGCCCCCGGCAAAAGGGATGTTAGTACTGTTGAATAACACTAGTATGTATGAACAAAGTTTATTCCAAGTAGAATCTGTAAAGACCCGTAAAATTCCATGGCTAAAAATAATGCCCAATTAGGTCCCCGTGTTGTTATAACTGTATAAATTCTTAAAATGGACCCTTTTTGAGTAAAAAGTACTCCGGGACATAAAGGATATAAATTTCCAGATTTGTGCAAGTATGCGGTCCACTATGTGATGGCAGATCAAGTATGCGGACCGTATAGTGGCCTCCTACCTGGACAGTTTTCGGTCCATTTTGAGGACATATATGCGGCCTAGAATATGATCGCATTGCACGAATGCGGGCTGCATTGTTATCGCATTATTGCACCTTTACTTTTGTGGAGGGAGTTATATGACGCACTATGCGATCACATAACAGGTATGTGGACGGCATAGTGGTCGCATACCTGGGCAGTCTACTTTTCTTTTTGGCCCGTTTGAGGGCCATTTATGCGACATGAATGCGGACCGCATATTGGGAATGTGATCGCATTCCTGACCGCATTTCTGCTTGGGGACTATTAAATTTCTAATTTTATACCCGACCCCCGGTTCATTAAAATACCTACCCCTTTTATTTTAAGCTCATTTTCTGATAAATGAGAGAGATGAGAGAGTGGGTTCTAGAGAGAGAGGGTTCCATCTTCATCAAATTTGTTCCTCCATCACTACTCAGGCCTGGAATTGATCAAGTAGGACACCATTTTCTTCACTACAAGAGGTAATCTTCTACCCCATCAACCTAAATTTCCAGGTTTTTGTTAAAATAAAACATGGTTAGGTGAGTTCATGAAGATCGGGGTAGGAGTCTTGCATGCATGTAACCAACTAGTTATAATCTAGTAAAAGGAAATGGGTTAGAGTAATCTTTCACTGAAAAAAGGCCACTTAATCTAAAGGAACACCTAGTGTTTTATAGAATGCTCAAGTGAGTTCAAGACATGATCAATATTCCTAATTCTAAGTTATATTATGCCACGTTTTCAACTAGATTGAAAGTGCTAGAAGGCCCGGTGAATTGTGGTAGGAAATTTAAGGGGAATTCCGATTCAAGGTATGTATGGATAACTTTAATCTTTGTAGAGTTACCTCGTTGGTGTCCGAGAAGATGGTATGAAATTCTTGCTTGAGCATATGTGAATTGATTGTCCTGCTGTGTCGAGGTGTACGAGTTCATTCTCTCATGTTTCTTAAGTCGATTACCAAGCTAATTGAGATTATGAAGGGTGATTTTTTGTGCTGATCCTACTATGTGTAAGGTTCATTAAATGTTCAAATATGTCAACATGGCAGTATGTGCTATCAAATTAAATAATGTTAACGTACTCTAATGCGGAAAGGTATGTAATTGCTATGGGCCGAGTGTGGCAAATGGTGAATAATATTGTGCCAAGAGGTATAGCAACAATTAAAATTGAGAGCCTTACAAATTCTAATTCCAACACAATCACATTTCAGCTTTATTACATTCTGTTGCGGCGTGCAACCCTATCCCACCTTACATTTTACACTCTACCCTTGTGACCTATCCACCCTTATTACTTCGTATTGCGGCGTGAAACCCGATCCCACCGTACAGTATTACACTTCACCCTTATTACCTCTCCACCCTTAATACTTCATGTTTCAGCATGCAACTCGATCCCACCAGACCATCACATTTCATAGCAAACAATAACAACCCACAATTCAATCACGGGGCTTCATATCATCAAGAGTACAATTTCATAACACCCAAACAATCATGTGTTCACAGTAGTCTTTATCATCAAATAATTCAACCACAAAGGTATTCATTATATAGAATATAAATTCATTACAACCAACAATCCGTATGAAGTTAAGCCACAATAAACCTTGCCGACAATGAATCATATACGATATTTCCATGGTCATTTAGTTCAATTAGATCAATTCACTATTTCCCTTCATCACTTGCTACATTTATACATTTGGGTTTGTCATCATTCTTTCATACCAACATACTCAAGCATTTAATGAACCTTGCACATGTTAAAGTAATCACATAGAATTCACATTTCATAATCTCAATTATCATGATAATCTACTAAGACAAACCAGAGAATGCAATCTCACACCTCAACAAAACCGGACAATCAATTCACTTATACACAGCAAGAAATTCATACCGAATGTTCGGACACCAACAAGGTGACTCTACGAAGATTAAAATTAGCCATATATATACCTCGAGTCGTCCCCTTTTTAATTTTTATCACAATTCACATGACCGTCTAGAACCGTCAATCTATGCCACAATGCGACATATTTCACTTAGAATTAGGAATCTTGTACTCAATTGATATTTAATCAAACACTATGTGACCCCTTAGACTACTAACCCCTTTTTGAGAATAATTACCCAAACTTGTTCTTCCCTTTACTAGATTATGGGATTTAATTCACATGCATGCAAGATTTCACTTTTTATTTTCAAGACCAAACCTATGTGTGTTTAATTCCTACACAAAATCTCGGAAATTGGGGAAATAGGGTGAATACTTACCTCTTTGAGTGAAGAAGATGACAATAACTTGAAAATTTCCAGGCTTGAGTGATTTTGGAAAACCAGATTGGATGATGTTGAAACCTTCTCTCTCAAGAACTCTCTTCTTCTCTCTTTATTTTTGGTCAAAAAGTTGTTAAAAATTAAGGGAAGGGGTATTTTATAAAATTGGGGGTCGTGTTTAAAATTTAGAAAATAGGAGCCCCGACACAGAAATGCGGTCAGGAATGCGATTGCATTCCTGCTATGCGGTCCACATTCCTATCGCATAGTGGGACTTCAATTAGGACAAAATGGGAACCACACTGACCAGGTATGTGACCACTATGCGGTCTGCATACCTGTCATGCGATCGCATAGTGCGTCGCATAACCTCCCTCGCAAAAACCATGCGGCAAGAATGCGATAACTATGCGGTCCGCATACCCAAAATGCGATCACATTCCGGGCCGCATAGTTGTCCTCAATTTGTACAGGCTACTATCTAGGTATGCGACCACTATACGGTCTGCATACCTATTATGCGATCGCATAGTACGTCGCATAACCTCACTCGCAAAAAACATGGGGCAAGAATGCGATAACTATACGGTCCGAATACCCAAAATGCTATCGCATTCCAGGTCGCATAGTTTTCCTCAATTTGGACAGGCTACTGTCTAGGTATGCGGCCACTATGCGGTCTGCATACCTGTTATGCAATCGCATAGTGCGTCGCATAACGCACAATTTCTGGAAAATTTAATCTTTCAAGTTCTAGGATACTTTTTACTCAAAATATGAATGTTTTAAGAATTTCTACAGTTATAACAGCACAAGGACCTACTCGTTATTATTTTAGACATAGAAATTTTACCGACCACGCACTGTGACAACATAATTTCTATAGACTCGCACGGCCGCAATAGAATCGCCAACCGGAGTCGACACAAAGAACGGCTTGTGAAGCTGTTCGGGTTCTATCCCAAAACTTGAAGCAATAAATGGAGTAACATATGAAAAAGAAGACCCGGGATCAATAAGATCATAAACATCATGTGACTGCACAGTCAGACTACGTGTGACCACATCTGGGCAAGCCTCCGCATTCTGGAGACCACTCAAAGCATAGAACCGACTGGGTCCCCCTAGAGCCCGTGCTCCACCCCTAACTGTAGCGCTCCCTGCTGGAGCTGGAGGGCGTGGCGAACATTTAGCGGCTGAAGAGCTGGACAGATGATCAGTACCCCTACCTGCGCACTGACTTGGTGCGCGAAAGTCTTGCTTGATATGGCCTTTCTCTCCATATCTATAGCATTCCAGAATATCCAAGTAACAAGGCTCAGTAAGAAATCTCCCACACTTAGGGCATGAAACCCTCTGCTACTGCTGGAACCTCCCACCAGAATGATCCGACTGATGGAACCTTCTGCTATCTGAACCGGGTCTAAAATGACCTCTCTGCTGATCAGTGTGCCCTGATACCAGCGCACTGGCCGATGACTGAGCATATGAATGAGATGGCCCTGATGATCCTCTCCTAAGGGCTGATCTCACGCCTCCAACTGAGCTCCCAGGGTTGCCCGCTGACCGGGCCCTACTACTACTCTCTCTCTCCATCCTTATTTTCAATTTTCGAGCCTCTGTAGCCTGGGTGAACCCCACTATTTTCCCATAATTCATATCATAATACAAGGCAGTTGTAGCAGCTTCATTAATAACCAAGGGACCAAGGCCGTGAACACACCGACGAACTCTAGACTCCATAGTCGGCATCATGTGAACAACATATTTTGGAAAGCGCAAAAACTCCATATGATACTCCCTCACACTCATGGTTCCCTGCTTAAGGACGTTGAACTCCGAAGCACGCGCTTCCATAGTCTCGGCAGGAAAGAAATGATCCACGAAGGCATCAACAAACTCATCCCACTTTGCCGGAGGGCTCCCCTCCCCACGGGAACTCTCCCACATTTCAAACCACGAATATGCCGCTCCCTTCAGATGATAGGAAGCCAACTCAACCCCCTCTGTCTCAGTAGCGCTCATAACTCGGAGGGTCTTGTACATCTCATCAATGAACTCCTAGGGGTCAGGCTCTGCGTCGGTGCCTGAAAACTCTGGAGGGGCTAACCGTAGAAAATGGTTGACCCTGGAACCCGAAGAATCCCCTCGCTCGCTAGAGGATGCATGGGCAGCATGTGATCTTTTGACCTGGGAGGCCACTAGATGAGTCAACATCTGAATAGCTCCCCTGAGGTCCCCATCAGAAATACTGGGACCGGAAGCTGGGACTGAAGAAGGATCAGGAACATTAGCGGGAGGGACTGTAGCACCCTTCGCTGGATCAGGAGTAGGAATATCCTGGCGTGGGATGGAAGAGTCAGGCAGATTCAGGGTCGGGGAATTATTCTCACCCACACTATCAGATAAAGGATTCACGGCCACTCTAGGGGTGGCATTGGCCTCTAGGCCGAGTCGAGCTCTCTTCTTGGGTGCCATTTACTTAAAATTGGAACAATACACGAGTTAGGGGTAGACAACCTCACCTTCCACCACATCGCACGATATAGAATATAAATAAAAGGGTACTTTCCTAAATGCCCATCCAGCCCCCTAATTATAGATGTGGTAGACAACACACCGATAAGAAGCGCCCTACTAGACACGGCTATGAGACATCCTGGGACACTTTTAAAACCTTAGGCTCTGATACCAAGTTTGTCACGCCCAAAAACCAAGGGATGAGACCGGCACCTAACTGGGTGAACTCGGTCAAGCGGACCTGGATTGCCTTTCCTACCCCACGTGTTTCCCCAGTATATACAATGCACCATATTCCATATGAAATAATAGCTTAGGATTTAAGCGTGGATTTACAAACTTAAGTTCATTTCTCTTTTACCATTTCAACAGTTGATTCCCAAAAACATACACAATACATACATAACTTTCCAATATGGACCATGATTTCTGAATACGTACAGTGACTACCCAAAATACACATATAGACCCACATCATGTCTACAGAGCCTCTATGAATACTAGGAATTTATACAATATTTTACCGACAACAAGGCTCCGGCTATACCTTACAATACATAATAGACTCAAAGGAGATGGCATGAATTAAACACGGGAGGAAGTGGGGCTCACCAGTACTTGCTGAAAGATGAGGAGGAGGCACCACTAATGGCAAACTGGGCTACCTGCTATGGATCCACCTACATCCATATAAAAGATGTAGCGCCCCGGCAAAAGGGACGTTAGTATTGTTGAATAGTACTAGCATGTATGAGCAAACTTTACTGAAAGTAAAATCAAGACATGCACAAATAGAAAGCAGTTAAAGGAACCAACACATAGTGCACAGTGATATAGCAACAAGTACAATTCACACCGAATGTTCGTACACCAACAAGGTGACTCTACGAACATTAAAGTTAGCCATACATACCTCGAGTCGTCCCCTTTTTAATTTTTATCACAATTCACCGTACCATCTACCACTGTCAATCTATTCCACAATGCGACCTATTTCACTTAGAATTAGGAACCCTGTACTCAATTGATCATTTTATCAAAAAAATATGTGACCCCTTAGACTACTAACCCCCTTTTGAGAATAATTACCCAAACGTGTTCTTCCCTTTACTAGATTATGGGATTTAATTCACATGCATGCAAGATTTCACTTTTTATTTTCAAGACCCAACCTATGTGTGTTTTATTCCTACACAAAATCTGGGAGATTGGGGAAATAGGGTGAAGACTTACCTCTTTGAGTGAAGAAGATGACAATAACTTGGAAATTTTCAGGCTTGAGTGATTTTGAAAAACCAAATTGGATGATGTTGAAACCTTCTCTCTCAAGAACTCTCTTCTTCTCTCTCTATTTTTGGTCAGAAAATTGTTAAAAATTAAGAGAAGGGGTTTTTTATAAAATAGGGGGTCGGGTTTAAAATTTAGAAAATAAGAGCCCCGACACAGAAACGCGGTCAGTAATGCGATCGCATTCCTGCTATGCAGTCCACATTCTTGTCGCATAGTTGGCCTTCAACTGGGAAAAAATGGGAACCACACTAACAAGGTATGCGACCACTATGCGGTATACATGTTATGCGATCGCATAAACTCCCTCGCAAAAACCATTGGGCAATAATGCGACAACTATGCGGTCCACATACCCAAAATTCTATCGCATTTTGGGCCGCATAGTTGTCCTGAATTTGGAGAGGCTACTGTCCAGGTATTCGACCATTATGCGGTCCCGCATACCTTTTATGTGAACGCATAGTGCGTCGCATAACGCGCAATTTCTGGAAAATTTTAATCTTTCAAGTTCTGGGATACTTTTTACTCAGAATAGGAACGTTATTAAGAATTTCTACAGTTATAACAGCACAGGGACCTACTCGAGCATTATTTTAGACATAGAAATTTTACAGGTCTTTACACGATTATTATATGTGGACACGGTTCATTCGACAGTTTGGTTCTATACAATATTCTCCTGTCGAGACCCTCTTTGGCATATTTTAATCCCATCGAGGAGATGACCTCCCGGGGGGATGCCTCTCAGTATTTGAGATTGTCTGAAGAGAAGCCTTGAATACTTGATGAGTTCTCCTTAGGTAGCATATGGATGTTGCCTCGTTAAAAACCTTGTCGGTAAAACCCATTTGGGATAAAATCTGACATGAGGGAAAAAGAGCGCAACGCATGCTGTAAAACCTAAGTCCTTCAAGCTGGAGGGTGCTTCGATTCCTTTCAATCGAACACCTGCACATAGGTTAGTGTAAAATGTGAAGGAAAGAGGGATAAGGTTGTACCTTAACTGTGGTGGCGTTCATGCCTCGATATTATTCAACCATTTGTTCCGAGGACGCGACACGGTCCTTTATTCATTCATCTGAGAATGTGGTTTCTGATTGCTACTCGGTTGTTTGCTTGTTATTTGGCTCCTTCAATGTAGAAGGTGTCGGTGCTGGTGCCACATCATCCTCTGCGAACATTTCTTTTGCTGCGTGCTGCTCTCCGTACACTGATTTTTTTCAATCCTTCGTAGGAAACTCCATCATCTGATGAAGAGTTGATGGCACCGCCCTCATACCGTGAATCCATGGCCTTCCAAGAAATGCGTTGTATCTCATGTCACCTTTGATGTCATGAAACTTGGTATTTTGAATTGTACCGGCCACGCTGACTGGGAGGATGATTTCCCCTTTCATTTTCTCTCTCTCAATGTTAAATTCGTTGAGGACATGGGAGGCACGATCTAGTCGATCAATCCGAGTTGCTCTACCACCCTCGACCTGATTATATTGGTCGAGCTACCTGGATCCACGAGCACACGTTTAACTTGAAACTTATTTAACAGAAAAGAAATTACCAGGGCATCATTATGAGGTTAAGACAAGGTCTCGATGTCCTTTTCACTAAATGAAAGAGCATCTTCGGGCACATAGCTCCGAGTTCGGTTTTCCCTGGTGATGGATACTTTTGTTCGCTTGAAAATGGTTCCCTGATTGACGTCGACTCCTCCAATAATCATGTGGATGACGTGTTGGGGTTCTTCCATTTCATTTTTCCTGTTCGCCTCTCTTTCCCAAAATTTGTTTTCAGCTCGATCGCTGAGGAACTCTCGAAGGTTCCCTTTGCTAATCAGTTGAGCCACCTCTTATCGGAGCTGTCTGCAATCCTCGGTCCTATGATTGTGGGTACCGTAATATTCACATATGAAGTCAGGGTTCCTCTTCGAATGATATGATAGCACGGGTCTTGGCCACCTGGTGCCCATAATTTTGCTTATGGTCGATACGATGTTTGAAACATCGATGTTGAAGTTGTATTAACATACCCGGGGTGCCTCTACCGGCCATGTGTGTCTGTCTAATCCTGCTTTGCTCTAGTGTCCCCGAGGATTATAGCCTCAATCTATCATTTGGTCACTTCGAGGTATGTTACGCCTCAGGATATTTCTCTGATTTTCTATATACGGTTGATACCTTTCGTTGCTTGGCCTCGGCTCTCTTTCTGGAATCCTCAATTCCTTTGTTAAGATCCTGTTGGGATACACCGAGCCTGAGAGGGCTTCTAATTGGTCGTCCTAGACTTTGATCTTCGATTTATACATATTGTGTACATCCGCCCAAACTACAGCAGGATACTCGATTATGTTTTGCTTCAACTGCATTGAAGCTATCGAGCTTCATTCATTCAAGCCCTGAGCGAAGGTTTGTACTACCCAATAGTCGGAGACTGGAGTTATTCCATCCGTTCCAATTGGAAGTGGTAAACGAACTCCCTTAACATCTCGTTCTCTCTTTGTTTGATTTTGAAGGCGTCAAACTTTCTCGTAGCGACTTTGATGGCACCGGCATGTGCCTTCACAAAAGAGTATGCCATCATGGAAAACCAATCTATCGAGTTCGGGCGCAGTTTATGATACCACATCATGGCCCCTTTAGACAGTGTTTCTCCCATTTTTTTCAATAAGAAGGGTTCCATCTCGTCATCTCTTAGGTTTTTCCTTTGACAACACAAGTGTAAGTAGTAATGTGCTCATTAGGGTCCGAGGTCCCATTGTACTTTGGGAGATCGAGCATTCTGAATTTCCTCAGGATAGGCATCGGGGCTGCACTTGATGGGAATGGATTTTGCACGAGGTTTTTTGAATCTAAACCATTTAAGAACGGGGGTGCGCCCGGGATCTTACCGACCCTCGAGTTATAGGTCCCCACCTTTTTGTCGTTAGCTTCTATCTTCTGTTCGCCTGATTCAGTCCGCTTTGTGAGGTCTTCGAGCACCTTCATAATAGCGGGGTCAGATGTTGACTTATTATTGGTCGACCTTTCTGGTGCTTGCCGACTCGAGGAGTCGTTTCTCGTGGTGTTGTGGTAGGATTTCACTGATGGCTTTGTAGCTGAGCAATGGCTACCTGTTGTGCTTGCAACATCTCGAAAATGACATGGAGGCTAACTTCCCCTTCCTTTTGAGTGAGGGTTCTCTGCGCTTCATGCTGGTCTCCATCTCACACACTCCCGTCTGTATGAGAGCTTACATTGATACGTTGAGCGTTGCGTGAGCCTTCATCGACGAGAATTCTAATCGGTGCCCCCTCAGGGTTTTGCGGTGGTACACCGGCACCTGAAGTTGTTGCGCCGTTCTCTCCATGATCCTCAGGACCGTTGTTTTTATGTGCATTTAATGAGTTAGAAATTTTTTGACCTGAAATTAAAGATTGTTGGACAAGAAAAAGTGTAAAGAATGACTTGTGTTTTTAGAAAACTAGCACTGAAACAATCACTATTATTTTTAGCCCCATGGTGAGAGCCAAATTGTTTACCTTGAAAATGGTAATTACAATTATATTTTATTTAGTGGTTCTACAAATACGTGATCTATTTTAATACCAGTTGTTTAGGCAATATATGCTAAGCGACAAGTAAGAAAACGAGATAATGGTGAGGGATAGTGAGATTATGCAAACCGAGCAGTGGAGATATGGGGTCTCGAGCTTGATCAAAATAGGCCTCGAGGTCGAGCTCGAAGATGGTACAACGGGTATATAAGGCTTCGAAGATGGCCTCTTTAAGATCAATAATGAGTAAAAAATGAAGAACAATTAATGAACACAATAAATGAGAAGCAATAAATCAATGGAGCAATTATAAAGAATGTTTTAAGTTTAAAGAGCAGAGAATGTTCTTGTTCTTGTATTGAATAGCATATGTCTTACAAAATGACAAGGGTATTCTATATATAGGAGGGGGAATCCCAACATAGTACAGGTAAAATTAGTACAAAGAAATGTAGCTGGTACATCTATTTAATTTTGCAGTACGAGCTTGTTCTATTCTTGCAGACTTGGTCAGCTTTAACCACGTGCCTTTTGGAACTTCCCATTCTTCCACGATGGTCTTCGATCTTTTACCCTTCGTAGAGGTATTTTGATTCCTCGGTATACGTCCTCGAGGAATGCACCTCGGGGTTGAACATTGGATTCTGCTCCGACACAATCGAGGTCGAAGCTCGGAACGCTGTAGAAGCCTCAAAACGGTCTTCCCCGATTTTACCGTATACACTCATGATAGATGATGATAATGCCTCTTCAAAATCACCACAAAATGGCTCAAATAAGAGAAATAGGATAAAATGAGCCAAGACTCGATATGCCAACTTATACATTGCCCATTGCAATCGCGGCCCAAGGCCTCGCGATAGCGAAGAAGAAATACCCCTGCTGACCAAAATGACCTACACGATGAATCTGACATATCGCGAATATGAAACACCAACAATCTCCCTACCGTGAACATAAGGCCACTTCGCGTTCGTGAAGACCTGCTCCTGCAGGCCTGCCTCAACACTATGCGAACGCGTACATCAACTCGCGAACGTGAAGAAGAAGGCCATGCCACTATATGATCGCGGAGCATCACCAGTGAATGCGAAGAACAACAGACCCAAGGATCCAGATTACCTTTCCCAATCGCGACTCCTTATCTGCAATCGCGAAGCATACCAAACACACCGGAAACCAACAGTTGTAACACAAAGGAAAATGGTCCAAAATCATCCTGAAACACACTTGGGGCCCCCGGGACCCCATCCAATCAAACTAACAAGTCCCAATACCTTATCCAAACTCATATAAGGGCTCGAAACACCACGAGTGATTAAGAATTCACGAATCGTCAATTAAAATCATTCTTTTAATTTTCAAATTTTCAAACTTCATCGAAAGCATCTGCATAACTCTTAGACATTCTGGATTACGACCAAACATCACACACAAGTTCCAACAAACTAAAAAAACCTATCCACGACCCCGGAACACTGCCTAGAGTCTTATAACACTAAATTACACTAAAAGTCAAACTTACCGAATTTCAAAACCTTCAAAATGCAAACTCTTGATATTAAGCAATAAAACGCTTGTGGACCATTCTATCTTCAACCCGAACATAAGACCATGTCTCAAATCACAGTGCAAACTTATGGGAACCTTCAAATCTCGTTTCCAAGGTCGTATACTCAAAAGTCGAACACTGGTTAACTCTTCCACTTAAAACTTCCGAATTGAGAATCATTCTTCCAAATTGACTTTGAACTCCCCAAAAATAAAAATTGACTACATGAGCAGGTCATAATACATGAATTGAATCTACCCCACATCTCAAATGGCTGAATGACATGCTAGAGCTCAAAATGACCGGTCGAGTCATTACACATCTCTTTGCCCGACCTCCTCGAGCACACTAGGAACGTGTAACTTCGGAATAAAACCAAAGTTAAGGTGACAAGCGTAAAGACCCCAATAATATAAAGTTAAAAGACAATAAAGGAAATGAATTCAGAAAAATAAAGAGGAAACGTCGCAAATTCAAAAGGAGGATCCAACAAGAAGGAGAAAACATCTACAAATTCGAAGGAAGATCCAACAAAAGGGAGAATACTCCACAATTGAAAGAGGATAAGCTGCAGAAAAATAAATAGGAGGGATTCCAACAAGATAAGAAAAGGAAAAAAGAGAAAAAGAGAAGAAAAATAGCTCCTGCAAAGCAGAAGAAACCCCTAAAACAAGGAATAAAATCAAGAAAAAGAAGAAAAAAAATCTCATACAAGTGCAATAAGTAGTCAAAGAAAAGAAAGTGACATCAAGGCAAACAAGATCAAGTTCCAAAGTTTTGTTTGAATGCCAAAAACGCTGATACAGTGCAGTGCTCAAGGACGGATTTGTCACTTTCGTCCCAAATGAATATCCTACCCGTACCCAAGCCTACATTACAAGAGGAGGATAAAGTACTGCATGATCCTATCCCAAGTGTTATAGCATTAGTGGATACGTACATAAAGGCCAAGCACATGTATCCAAATCGTATGCATTGAACGTCATTCTGAGTGTGAGTGTGTGTCTCAAAAATGTCCTAAAATAAAAAGTACTTCAAATATGTGTGCAAATTGGAACATTCTTTGTGGTAAGGGAACTTGAAACACGAGCATATGTAGAATTCAAACCCTTTGATTGAAGCAAGACGAAAAAATCTTGTTGAACTTAGGTATACATGAGGTAACAATCGAAGTAATAAGAATTACCCATAAGCTGATCTTGGTTTGCTGGAAAGTATATGGTGGAAATTTTTATACACAAAACTAATTCTTGGTACCAACTGAAGTCAATAAATGATAGATCAGTCTTCCTTCAATTTTCAAACTTTCAGAAAATATCTACAAAATACTACAAAACCAACAAAAATGCGGAAAATAATGAAGAAAAATAGTCAAGTAGGACCCCATTTTCATCAATTTTCGTGCATATTTGATGAGTGGTGATTTTACCACTTGTTTTAGCCTCTTCTCATTAGATTTTGCATCCCTAAATGATAACATGAGGTCGTTTATAGTGTGTATTGCTTGGATTTCAAGGAAATGGTGCCATGAAGTGGTTGGTGTTGAATTGGAGTGGAGTTGAGCACAAAATGGTGAAAAATTCACAAAACCTCCAGTGAATCCGCACCTACGGACTCTGAGCTGCTGGTGCAACCTCGTACCTGCGGAGTATGGAACGCACATGCGAAGAAGAGTTAAACTATACAAGAGCCGCACCTGTGGAACCGCAGGTGCGACCTTTCATCCGCATCTGCGGAGATTGATCAAGATACCCAGACTCGCGCCTGCAATGGTGAGTCCGCTTCTGCGGAGCCGCACCTGCGAGAAATCTTCTGCAGGTGCGGTCAACGGGCATCAGGACTGGGCAGAATTGTAAAATCAAATTTTCTTATTCCCAAATCACATATACTTGACCTAGCAGATATTTTGGGAGATCTTTGGACATTATAAAACATATTTTGAGTCTTGCATACTAAAGGAGAACAATTCTTGAAGCTAGGGTTTGCACACTGTTGGTTGATTTCCCAGTGCACACGCAAGTGTACGTGGTCGACAAGTAATATAGG
>ML412977.1:0-12841 GCA_005239525.1 Nicotiana knightiana | reverse complement strand
TTTTTCATAACTCTTTAATCGCTTTCTCGATAACTTAAGAAGGTGTCTCTGTTAATTGTCATCAAACTCAAAGATGTATTGTTGCTATATGCCTATTTTTGATTCTTTGGTGTATGTATTTATGTTATGCAATTGTTCATATGCTTAATATTAGGCTCTGTGTTGATTAGTATCAGCATTTAGCGTGTAAGTATTGGGTAGTGTTTCAATCAAAATAATCCCGGGAAATATTAGTCGTTAAGTGAGTGGCTACTGGTTTTAATGCAAAATAATTCGTTGACCCAAATAACTAAACTATGCACCGCTAGTAAAGTACGCGTTCGCGCGGCTTTGGAGTTTTTCTTAAGTAATTAAGTGCTATTAATTATGTACACGTACGCGTGACATGATTTTTTTGCAAGCTAAAATTGTGTACATAAACGTAATATGATTGGAATATTTTAGTTGTGGAGTTTCTTCATAAGCTTAGGATCAACCTTTAACGTATAGGAGACCTTTATTTCAATTGAAAAGCACTTAATTTCGTCAAAACTCGGTTTTTTACCGAACTGGGGACCCTGGCGTTTCAGCCTTAACGCCTGGCTAACGCCAGGCCAGGGCTGGCGTTTCAGCCCTAACGCCTGGCTAACGCCAGGGTAGGGCTGGCGTTTCAGCCCTAACGCCTGGCTAACGCCAGGCAGGGCCAAGTTGTTTGGTTTTGTCGTCCGGCTATCGCCCGGGTGTCTCCTTTTACGTATCTTCCGACGTAGTTGCATCCTTTTAGCTCCATTTCATCTCCACTTCACCCATACATGAAATAAACTCCATTAAACACTTAACAAATATATTTTATGCGTATAAAATGTATGGTATATCATATGATTCAACTATGCAATTTAGCCTTGCATCATACGCGTGACAAGATTCTTGACACGTCGAACTAAACGAGTATGCGTACGCGTGACTCGTATTGAGTTAATTATTTAAATAATCGAATAATAAGAAAGGTTAAAAATACAAATATATCCTAAAAGTGAGTAATTAAACAATTTAAGCCAAGTTTAATCATTAAGCGACCGTGCTAGAACCACGGAATTCGGGAGTGCCTAACACCTTCTCCCGGGTTAACAAATTCCTTACCCGGATTTCTGGTTCGCAGACAATTTAAACAGAGTCAAAATTTCCTCGATTTTGGGTTTAAGATAAACAGGTGACTTGGAACACCAAATAAACTATTCCAAGTGGCGACTCTAATAAATAAAATAATCCCATTTCGAATAATGTCACTTTAATTGGAAGAACTCCCATACCCCTTTGGGGCCGTATAAAAAGGGAGGTGTGACAGGTAGCATGTCTAAATTCTATACATTATTTATTGGAACATAATTAAGGTTTTGTTCGTCACTACTTCTCAGCCCATAGTTTGGGTTCGTTACTTCTGAGTTTGTGTACTCACGTTACCCCCTGCACCTTGTGTGCAGATCTAGGTACATCGGGACCTGGTAGTGGATTTTGAATTGCGGTCAGAGTTTGTAGTGGAGTTGTCGAGGTAACAGCTGGCGATCGCGACCCCGCCTTCTCTTTCTTTATTCCACCTATTTCATTTATATTTTGAGACAATGTTGTCCGTTTCCCCTTTTCTTGCTTTATGTTATAATAGCTCATGACTGAGTGACACCAGATCCAGGGATTGGAGATTTAAATTTAGTTTTTAAATGTTGCTTCAAGTTTCAGATTCTTAGTTTTCTCTTATAAATTCGTTTAAAAATCGCATTTTTACGGGAAATTGAATTTAGCTTAGTTAAATAAGGAGGCTTTCCTGGTTCCACGACAGGCGGCATCACGACTCTGGAATTAGATCGTGACAAGATGGTACCAAAGCGCTATGTTAAATAGGTCTCACCAATCATGATCAGGTTTAGTAGAGTCTTGCGGACCGGTACGGAGACATCTATACTTATTTTCGAGAGGCTGCAAAATCTTTTAGGAAAAAAATCTCACATTCTTTGATTTTTGTCGCGCGACTCTGTTGAACTCTGAAACTAAACTTCAGTTGTTTTCATTCTCTCACAGATAGTGAGGACTCGTGCTAATGGTAGTGGTGACCAGATCCCAGCAGGACCAGCCCGAGGTCGAGGCCTTGTCGGGGCCATGGCAGAGGGAGAGGTGCAACCCGCTTAGCAGCCGGGGCAGTACCTGTGAACCCTCCCATTGTCCAGGAGCAGGTCCCCGCAGCTGAGATTCCAGCGAGGCAGACTCAGGCACCAGCAGTTCCCATTGTGATTCTGGGTCTTCAGGAGACCCTAGCCCAGATTTTGACGGTGTGCACCAGCCTGGCATAGGCCGTCACCGTGTCTACTGCTTCTACTTCTCAGGCGGGGGGAGGCATTCAGACTCCAGCTGCTCGGACACCTGAGCAAGTTCACCAGGGGCTTCAGACACCTGGGACAGTCCCAGTTCAGCCGGTTGCTCCAGCCCAGGATTATATGGTCCCAGCTTTAGCTGATAATGAGCAGCGTAGGTTAGAGAGGTTCAGCAGACTCCAGCCTCCGATTTTTAGTGGTACTGAGGGGGAGGACGCCAAGGGCTTTTTGGACAAGTGTCAGAGGATCCTTCGCACAGTGGTTATCCCGGTGCTAGGGATTCCCTTCAGTCCCAGTGCCATTCCACGAGAGAGGTTGCTTTGAGTGTGGAGATGTGGGCCATATTAAGAGGATTTGCCCTCGTCTTGTGGTAGGTACTTATCAGCAGAGGAGACAGCCCGCGATTTCAAAATCAATACGTGCACTGCCCGCCCAGGCAGCTAGAGGTGGGGGTCAGGCAGCTAAAGGTAGCCCAAGAGGGGGAGGTCGATCCGGTTGTGATCAAGCCCGATTTTATGCATTCCCGGCCAGACCGGATGAGGTGGCTTCTGATGCCGTAATCCCAGGTATTGTTTCAGTCTGTCATGAGAAACTTAAGTTTTTAATTGATTCCGGTTTTTCATATTCGCATGATCATCATGAGTTAGCCCATCCTCTGGATACGCCCGTGAATCTGTTGTTACATTTGTTTATGTGCTCGCCCCTTGTGGGTGATGTTGTTGTTACGAACCGCGTGTGTCGGTTGTGTGTGATACCTATTGAGGGGTGTGGTGACATGGGTGTGTGCATGGTAAGGTTATTCGATGGCTGATGGCTTTTGGAACAACCCTTGGCACGTTCGAGGACGAACATTTGTTTCAGAGGGGGAGAATGTAACGACCCGGTCCGTCGTTACGTAAAAACCTACATTATAATTACTATTCTTGACTGGTCATGGGTTGGTTATACTGTTATTGATGCGTAAGAGTTGGTAGGCTTGAGATTAGAATGGTTGTAGTAAGTCTTTAGCCACTTAGCCCTTAAAAATAGCCTTATAATGAGAAAAGTCAACTGAGAGTTGACTTATTGGTAAACGACCTCAGAATGCGGATTTTATGGCTCGGATAACTTCGTTAGGGGATTTGGGACTTAGGATTGTGTTTAGAATATTTTTGTGATGTTTGGTGTAGAATTAGGTTTGAATTGGCGAAAGTTAGTTTTTGGTGATTTTCGGTCGGCAGTGAAAATTAGGCTATCAGGGTCGGTATGGAATTCCGGAAGTTGGAGCAGGTTCGTAATGTCATTTGGATATGTTTGCAAAATTTCAGGTCAATCGAAGTTGTTTTGGTTGGTTACGGCGTAGTTGGCGAATTTTAGAAATTTCAAAGTTCATTGGCTTGAATCCGATGTAAATTTTGTGTTTTGATGTTAGTTTTGGTTTTTTGAGAGTGCAACTAAGTTTGAATAATGTTATGGGATATGTTGATAACTTTGGTTGGGGTCCCGAGAGGCTCGGGATGTATTTTGGGTGATTAACGGGCATTATTGGACTGAAAAACACTGTTGTTTCTGGTGTTTTCACAACTGAAGGTTGTTCACTGCGATCGCGTAGGTAGGTGTGATATCGCGTAGGGTTAAAATGGACCAGGGTGAATTTGTTCAGTGCGATGGCAGAAAAAGGGTCGCGATCGCGTAGCTTTTGGGGTCAGTTCAGTGCGATCGCGTGGGGTTCATCGCGATCGCGTAGAGGAAAACTAGGCGCGTGGGGGTTGAGGTCAATTGGTCTTCGCGATCGCGTGCATTGGGTTGCCATCGCGTGAGGTTGGACTGTTGCGAACCACGATCGCGTGGCTATGTTTGCGATCGCGGAGAGGAAATCAGTGGCATATTTAAATGAACCCTTCCGCGACTTAAACCTTATTTTACACCATTCTTGGGCGGAAGAGAGCTTTTTGAATGAATTTTGAAGCAGAAAATCAGTGGGTTGCTTAGAGGTAAGTAATTTGATTATTAAAAATCGTTTATGGGTGATTATAGACCATAATCTCAGCGTTTAATTCATGAAAAACAGTAGAAAAATGGGATTTTGGGGCTTGAGAATAAGAGACCTTTAGGGGTCGATTTGAGGGGTCAAACAGACTCCGATTTTGGTGTTCTTTATATGTACGGAATCGTGGGAGGACGAAGAACACTTTTTTGTAAAAATTTCTGAGTTTCGAGGTGTTAGAACGGGGGTCAGGTTTTGTCTAAATTCGGGTTTTTGAGCTAAATTGATATTTTTCGATTGGGATTCACACCTTAAGCATAATTTGATGATAAAAATCTGAACTTGGTAGATTTGGAGCACTCAGAGGCCGAATTTAGAGGCAAAGGAATTGCGGAATAGTTTTTAGCTGGTTTTGAGGTAAGTAACGTTTCAAAACTTGGTTCTGAGGGTTCGAAACCCCGAGCTAAATAATTTATGACTATAATTGAGGTGACGCACATGCCAAGTGACGGGTGTGAGGGCGTGCACCGAGAAATTGTGGCCTGGCTTATCCCATTGCACCGCTTAGTGATTATTCCATGATGATATTTGTGCTTCTATTAATGTGGTAATTGTGAACATGTTAGAAATCATGTTAAGTATAACTACTAGGCTTCATGCCGGAAATGCTGAGACATGAGTGGTCGTATATCGCTGTCTCATGTTGTGATTCTTTGAGGTCATATACTCAGTCCTATTATAGCATATCATTTCATATCTCAGTCTCAGTATTGTTAATTACATGCATACTTATCATTGTTTCGGGCTGCTGGAGGCATTTGTGATCCATGTGAGTGAGACTGAAGAGTAATGACTGAGTGAGGCCGAGAGCCTGTTATTGAGATAGTTATGAGAATGGACTGCACACTGCAGTGATATTTAAATCATTCCTTCGTTGGCTTGATATGGCGCTTGGGCCACTAGGGCCCATCTGGAGTCTTTACACCCCCAATGAGCGCAGACGTTGAGGGATGGATCTTCCCTGGGCATGGATCTTCCCTGGGCATGGATCTTGTCCGAAGCTGGTGTTATGAGAGGGATGGATCTTACCTGGATATGGATCTTGTCCAAAGCTAATGTTATTAGAGGGATGGATCTTCCCCGGAGATGTATCTTCTCAGTGTGGGATGGACTGGCCTTTTTCCTCAGTACATAGTGACTACGGTCACCAGTGTTTATGCAAATTACGGGATGGAACTTCCCTGGGCCTGAGAGCCATATATAGTACTGAGTGGACTTCAGTGGGAGATTTGTGAGCACTATGTGCATCTCCATACTAGTTTCATAGCATATATTTTATGATGGCATGTAGAGTATACTGGCATACTTGGCCCTGATAAACTGTTAGGATGCCTAAATTATGTACATTATTTATTGTAACATAATTGAGGTTTTGTTCGTCACTACTTCTCATCCCATAGTTTGGGTTCGTTACTTCTGAGTTGGTGTACTCACGTTACCCCCTGCACCTTCTGTGCAGATCCAGGTACATCGGGACCAGGTAGTGGATTTTGAGTTGCGGTCAGAGTTTCTAGTGGAGTTGTCGAGGTAGAAGCTGGCGATCGCGACCTCGCCTTCTATTTCTTTATTCCACCTATTTCATTTATATTTTGAGACAATGTTGTCCTTTTCCCCTTTTCTTGCTTTATGTTATAGTAGCTCATGACTGAGTGACACCAGATCCGGGTATTGGAGATTTAAATTTAGTTTTTAAATGTTGCTTTAAGTTTCAGATTCTTAGTTTTTACTTATAAATTTGTTTAAAAATCGCATTTTTACGCGAAATTGAATTTAGCTTAGTTAAATAGGGAGGCTTGCCTGTTTCTACGACAGGCGCCATCACGACTCCGGAATTGGGTCGTGACACCTTCGATCAGAAGATGGGCAAAACTAGTTCACGAGAAATAAACTTAATAAGGAGAGCTAGGAATATTAAGAAATCACTCCATGAGGAAGGAAAATAGCATGTAACAGCCGCACCTAATTACACGGGTGAACAACAAGAAATCAACACAAATACGATAACTCCATATAAGGCAAGTGACGAAGGTATAGAATATTCAAACTTCCTTTAAGGTTGAGCAGTTATGAGAAAATTCAACAATTTCCACTTAAAGACAAGCAGTAGAGAATAATCATAACTTCATTGAAGACCAAAACAATTATAGGTCGAGATGAAGATAATTGCAAATTTGAGATACACAGTTAAGAAGATATAGCATGATAGTAAACGAAATAAAACCTTCAGATAAGTCAATTAGGAGCCAAGTAGGCAATCAGAGTAAATCCAAAAGTAAGAACTTCCACATTTAAGCAAATAAAGATGACACGAGCAATTAGGAAATTCAATCATGCTAAGGACACTTCATACTCGGTGAATATAAGGATCTAAGATTCCTACAGGTTCAACTTTCTACAAATAAGTCCGAGCATGCGCTCGTCACCTCGCGTACACGGACTGCAATCATCATAGAAGAATCAAATCCTAAGGGGTAATTCCTCCACACAAGGTTATGCAAGATACTTACCTCAAAGACGACAACCCGTCAATCAAAAATAGACTTCTCGGGCGGGAAGGCCTCCGGACGACGCAAAATCAACTAAAACAACTTCAAAATACATATAAAACGTATAAGGAACGATTCCTAATAATAAAGTTTCAATCTTTGCAAATTTATGAGAAAACCACCCAAAAGTTGACCCCCAGGCCCACACCTCAGAACCCGACAAATTTTACGAATTGCGATTACACATTCCGATACGAGTTCACCCATACCAAATTTATCCAATTCCGATAACATTTGGTCATTCAAATCATGAATTTTCATTTTTGAAGTTTTCTTTCAAAACTCACAATCCCCTCACCCCAAAACACAATTTAAATGATAAAAACAAGAACTAATTCATGGGATATATTTAATTCTAGTGAAAGAACACTTACCCACTCAATTTGTGTGAAAATCCCACAGGGAATCGCACAAAACCGAGTTCTAGAACTCAAAATATGTTTAAAATGGTGGAACCCCCGATTTTAGAACTTATAATCTGTCTAGGTTTTTAAAGCATCGCGATCGCGTGAAATTGTTTGTGATCGCATAGAGGAAAAATAAAACATGTCAAAAATGCTCTACGCGATCGCGGAATAGCTTATGCGATCACGTATAAGGAGCATGCGGGCTTCCGCGATCGCGGATGGATTCCTGCAAATGCGTAGAAGAAAAACTGGGCATTTCAAATTTAAACTATGCGATCGCGTATAAGGCCATGCGATCGCATAGAAGGGAGGGACAGTAGACACAACAGCAGCAAAAACCAGATTTTTCTAAGTTTCAACACCCCGACGCCTATCTGAAACACACCCGAGCCCTCATGGCTCAAAACCATATATGCACACAACCTCTACAACATTCTACGGACTTATTCGAGTAATTATACCCCCAAAATAACATAAAAAACAACGAATTAAACCCCAAAATCAATGAAATTCTTATAACTTCTTTAAACATCAAAATTTGCATTTAAGGTTCGAATCACGTCAAACTAAGTCCTTTTCTTACCAAATTTCACAGATAACACATATAAATCATATTGAACCTGTGCCGGGCTCCAGAACCATGATACGGGCCCGATATCACAGGTTTCACCTCAAATTTCATTTTCAAAAACCTTTATATTTTTCAAAAAACAATTTTCTTTAAAAATTCATTTCTCGGACTTGGGACCTCGGAATTCGATTTCGGGCATAAGCCCAAGTCTCATATTTTCCTACGGACCCTTTGGGACTGTCAAATCACAGGTCTGGGTCCGTTTACCAAAAACGTTGACTAAAGTGAACTTTATTCAAATTTCTAATATAAAATAATCAGTTTTATCAGTTTTTCACATAAAGGCTTCCCGGCTACACGCCCGGGCTACGCACGCAAGTCAAGGTGAGATAGAACGAGGTTTTCACGATCTTGAAACACAAAATTAGCTAGAAATTTATGGGATGACCTTTCGGGTCATCACACCAATCCCTTCCGATGACTCGAATCAATACACAACACTCCAAAACTAGCCAAAGAACGGTAAACCAATGAAAATATACTCTAATACTTGTACCAAGTCAATCTATATAAATTCCCAACTCCGCTTGATGAATTGACAAAATTACCTTCGGGCCCACATTCCCGGATTCAGAAATTTCTAGAAGATAAACTCTACCCATAGCCTTACTAACTGAAATATATAATTTACTCTAATTTTCATGCTCAAATTCGTGGGTAAAATACAAAAATACAAATTGTAGGTTTTCTTCCAAATCTCATAATTATCCACAAATTCCCACACTTAAATCCGCACCTAAACCATGTATTTAACTTGAAATGAATTGGAACAACTTACCTTGTGATGCTTGAAGAAAGTCTCCCCTTGAAGCTCTCCATAATCGCCTACACCAAATGAAAATAGGAGAAGAATGGCCAAATTTCCCCTTTTTAAAACACTGTAGTGGTGACTATGCCCCCACCTGTGCGCCCGAAGGTGCACCCAAACTCTTGCACCTGCGGCTTCCTCCTTCCCCAGCCGGCTCCGCACATGCGCTCTCTCGTCTGCATTTTCGCCTTTGCAGGTGCGAAAATAACCTCGTACCTGCAGCCCCCAGCAAAGCCACCCCTTTTCCGCTTTTGCGACACCATAGCCGCACCTGCGGCCAAAACCTCGCAGGTGCGGTCACACCAGATGACAACAGCCTCAGCTTTCTCTCAACTGCAAATTTGATTCGTTAACCACCCGGAATCTACCCGAGACCCCCGAAACCCCTTGAAATTACACCAACCTGTTCTAAAATATAATGCGGACCTGCCCGAGGCCTCAAATCACATCAAATAACATCGAAACAATGGATCGCATCACAATTCAGTATTTATGAACTTTGAAATTTCCAACTTCTACATTCGGTGCCGAAACCTATCAAATCATATCTGATTGACCCCAAATTCACACAAGTCACATTCAACATTACAGACCTGCTCCATCTTTCAGAATCGCATTCCGACCCCGATATCAAAATTTCCACTTCCGGTCAGATTTTCTCAGAAACCTTCAAATTTCTATCTTTAGCCAAATGACTTCAAAATGACCTATGGACATCCGAATTCACTTCCGATCGCGCTCCCAACTCCAGAATCACCATACGGAGCTATTCCCAGACTCGGAATTCCAAACGGACATCAATATCACTGAAATTCATTTCAACCCAGACTTATGAAATTTCTTCTAAAATGCTAACTTCCACAATATACGCCGAAACGCTCCCGAGTTATCCTAAACCCGATCCGAACGTACGCCCAAGTCCGAAAACATCATATGAACTTGCTGGAACCTTCAAATCCTGATTCTGAGGTCGTTTACTCAAAAAACCAGTCTTAGTCTATTCTTCCAATTTAAGGCTTCCAGAATGAGGATTTTCCTTCCAAATTAACTCTAAACTTCCTGAAATTAAATTCCGACAACATCTACAAGTCATAATACCTGAAATGAAGCTGCTCATGGCCTCAAACCGATGAATGATGCGCTAGAGCTCAAAAAGTCCGGTCGGGTCGTTACATTCTCTCCCACTTAAATATACGTTCGTCCTCGAACGTGCTAAGAACTGCTCTGGAGTTTTCTGAGATCACTGTTAAACACCTCGTGCACCTACCCGTGCTACCACCACTCAATTGAGTACTTTAGCTCGGTCAAATCCGAAGATATCCTCTTTCATCCATACAATAAGTTCAGAACCCAGTTCCAACACCCGAAATTCTCTGCTAGGCATGTTTCCAATATATGAACACCGTATCAAGTACCACACGATGTACCAGATCATGACTGCATACCTTTACTGAATTAGCACCATCCACCGCATAATTCATCATCTAACAACGATGACATCCCCTGATCCTTAATAGCCAAAATTTTACGAATCTGATGCTCCCAATGTACCTCAGGACACATGTATATAAGTCCTAGTATAACTCTTACGTTACCACCACAACAAAGGAGATGCATAGAAAAATTCACAACCAACATCAGAGTTAACCAAGCATTGAATCTCTGCTCTTGCCTAGAATCATCACCTCATTACTAACCAAATAAAGGTATTTGTCCTTTAATATACTTCACATGATCTTTCGCCCTGATCCCTGATCCAATAATCTCATCTCTCCTAGTATGAATTTCTCAAGCATCAAATCACCCCAGACATGGCCAACAGTCTCACATGATGCCACAATGCGCCAGTAGGCCACAATTCGAACGCGATACATAAAGAAAACGAATTATGAAAGGAACTACTTAAATCACTCAATTAAAATGAGCCTTCCTCCGAAAAGCAGGAAGAAAAACACAAGAGAATAGATATAGGGAACCTTACTCAACATCACACTGTTGCGGCGTGCAACCCGGTTCAAATAACAGATCCGTGGCGGTGTGCCACCCGATCCACACATAAAATTGACATAAGGAGATACACACCGAGCTAAATTGCTCATTACCAGAAAATATCGAATACCTGTCACAAGCACGCTAAGTGCACAATACCATCATGGGGAGACTGATATGCTACAAAACTCAAGAACAATTGAGGTGCGATATATATAATCTGAATCTCAAGAGCTATCCAGCTTAAATAACATTGTCATTATGCGTAAATCTCAACACATAAGAATTTATCAAGTCGTTTCACGACTCACATGGCACAATCATAATATTACATGAAATGAACGAAGAGGGAACAACATCCGATGTTCTAATAACGCTCTACCATAAGCGATATACTAAAATGAACACATCTGACTCACATAGAGCCTATAATCATATTTGAATACATTCACAACCCTCAAGACGATTCTGCTCACACTGCACTAGACTGATAGTCTTACTTTGGTCCATATTAACCCCCTTCCTCCCATAATACGCAAGAACAACCATCATAGCCGGGACAAACACCCCACAATCCACAACCAAATGAACCGAACGCCTTTCAGGCATAGATTCTCAAATAAGCAATATTACACTTCTTTATACTCAGTCTATATCTTCAATCCACTAAGTGACTACATGTCACACTCATACGATCTTCCCGTGGTCATGCTCCAACGTCATTCCACACAAGGTAACAAGTCTGCAAATCCATACCATAGACCACACTAGCACTGTAAAGCAAATCAAGAACCCATAACCAGGATGCAAAGCCTCTTTCACCAAACACCGATCTCAGGTGACACTGAAGAAAACACCAGCTTAATCTAAACATTCAAACCCCCTTTTCTTGCTCATCCGAGCTCATGACATCCTTGTTAACACCGAACCACAATCTTGATCCTTACTTCTAATTCAATATCGTTTACTGCACCTGATATGCCAATATGAAGTAGCGCAAGAATTCCATCATAACTCCTGAACCACTAATAGGGTGAACACTCCATCATATAGAAACCTTTTACTTACCTTGATTCAAGAGAACCACCACAACACACGAGTGAATTCCCCCAATCACAATATATAAAAATCTTTAAGTAGTAGTCTATACAACCATAATCCTTCCGGAATCTGCCCACCCACGATAGGCCATAACGATTGAATGTTCCCAAATAAAATCTATCACGGCGACCGACATGCCTCGCACATACCGGCACAAACCACATGCATAACTTAATCACACTGAAGAAACTGATCACTGTCGTACATGTGCCACTGCAACCATGGCTAACCAATCTATCTTCTTTTTATTATCCTTAATTGCCTCAGAAATAATATAAACTTCGTTCAACACATAACAAACTCAATCCCCACTCATCCTGAGTGGCCTTGATTCACGAGACCATGCTGTCTCAATCCCACAAACCGTCTCACACCCTCCTTGTGCATACTCACATCTTCGACTCATATACCCATCCTGATTATCTTCTGGTGGGAACTCGCTATCTTCGTCGGTTTGGGGTACAGCTTGTAAATTGGCCTTTAATTCATCCACTTTAGCCTGGAGTCTTTTTATAGCTAGGTCATCAAGAGCTTGTTGTTCGGCTATCATATTCTATTGCTCCGCTAATTATTTCNACCTCACACATTGCACATGGCTCAATCACAACGGTTTTATTCAACTCTCAAGTCAAGCAAGCACACAAAATTGAGAGAATTAAGCAATATTACACTATGTAGCATACAAGTCAAACAACTGAGCTAAGGCGTCACAAATTAGGCTATTTATTTTTCTCAGGCATCACATGTCAATCCAAATACAAGGGAAAGCAGAATGTATGTCATAACCTAATATGCCGACACCAAACATGTCACAGGGTATTTCTAAAAGCTTCTTCTTACTTCTCTAAAAAAAAAATTAAAATACCCGGTTCGAGTTACACCCTTGGAAAATAACCGGAGCACAAAGAAAAACCAAGGGATACTACCAACCTATCCAAAAAAAATGAAAAATCTTTTTGGTGTTTTTAAATCGGACTTTATTCCTCAAGAA
>MDKJ01337711.1:0-13789 GCA_005239525.1 Nicotiana knightiana | reverse complement strand
AAACGAAACAAAACTACAAGAAATTGCATAATTGAAATATAAAGTAAGAAATACTAGATTGTAGAAATCGTGTTCTTGTAGTTCAATGGAATTTTCTTCTTCTCTACTGTTGATCCACGAAATTCCCCTCTTTTAATTGTGTTTTGGGAGTCTATTTATAGGCTTAGGGCGAACCCTAACCGTGTGGGAGACTTCTATTTCAACCGGGAAACATTTAACTCGTCAAACTCGGAATTGGGCGAAACTGGGGACCCCTGGCGTTTTGGCTATAACGCCCCCTAATGCCAGGGGGGCTGGCGTTATGGCCCTAACGCCCCCCTAACTATGCAATTTAGTCTCGCATCACCTACGCTGCAAGATGCCGCAGGTGCGAGACACCAGAACCAGACCTGACAAAGACTATGAAAAAATCTAAAACTCGTCCAAAACACGCAAGGGGTCCTCGGGAACCCGTCCAAGCATACCAACAAGTTAAATAACCTAACACAGACCCGCTCGAGGACTCAAATCACAGCAAATAACGACAAAACTATGAATTGCACCATGAATCAAACTTATGAACTTTCCAATCTTCCAACTTTTAAAGCTCGTGCCGAACCTATCAAACCAACCCGGAATGACGTCAAATTTTGCAGGCAAGTACCAAGTGACATAGCTGAGCTATTTCAACTCTTGAAATTATATTCTGACCCCGATATCACCAAAGTCAACCCTCGGTCAAACCTTTCAACCTTCCAAACTTCAACATTTCCAACTTTAGCCGAAATGCTTCAAATTACCTTACGTACCTCCAAATCCAAATCCGGATGCACGCCTGTTGATACCCAATATTTCCTAAATAATTTTAAATTTCATATATACCTTCAAAATCATACATTAGCATCAATTGGTATTTTTTCACAATTTGTTTCTACATTTTTATTAATTTGTCCAGCATTCCTTTTCTAATAAATAATTACAACGCATCACAAATGATTTCAAAGATATTTCTTGATTTAATTTATTATTTATGGTCCTATTAAGTCCAAATTATTCCATAAATAACCAATTTGGTACTTTTGGCTACAATTGCAATAACTTTGCAATTATAGCCCATGTATAATTTTCGTATCAATTTTACCAGAAATTAGTATTTTATATTTTTAAATGCTAAATAACCATTTTTTAAAACATATCTATGCATGAAATTCAGTTTTGTAATTAGTGATTATTTTACAAATTATTTTAATTATTTTATTGTGGGTATTTAACAAATAACCTATTTTATTTTTGAATTGCAGCCTAATTAAGTCAACCCAAATACCCTTATAACCAGCCCAAGACAACCCAGGCCCAAATCCTGCCCAAACCCGACCCAATTCTTGTTACATCTTGGTCGCTGATCAATTTTGATCAACGACTCAGATTAATTGTTTCCTAAATTAATCTAAATGACCTCCCCCCCAAACCCCTCATTCCTCTCTCACACTCCACCGTCGCTCACCCTCTCCTCTCTCAAACTCTCTCAGCCCCTAACCCTAAATATCACCTTGCCGTCACTCTCCTGCCGTCAACCATGGTGGATTATCACCATCCTCAAGCCCTAATGGCTCTCCTACGCCGGGTTTTTGCTATCTTTGAGGTCCTCAAAGGACCAGGGTCAGTCCACCCACACCTTTGTCCTATTCTTACCTGTCTCAAGCCGCCATGGCTCGATTTGAGTAAGATTGTTCTATTTTTTGCCTAAATCTATGGGTTTCTAAGCTGATATCTTCATCTCTGGGTTATTTCCTCAAAAACCCTAATTTCGTTTCTTAACTTTTCAGTTCTGTACAGATTTGAGGAGGATCGAACTGTTTTCGCTTGTTTTTTATGAAAACTTACTGATTTTTGAACAACTTTTCATTTTTTTTTCCTAACTAGGGTTTTCCTGAAAATCTTTTCTTCAAAGCTCTTTCTAGATTTAAGTATTTTTCTCTGTTCTTATGTGTTCTAGGCTACTTTTGTTAAGTTTTCTCAACCCTAAATAGTTATGCTAAAATCTCTAATTTTTTGGTACTCCGTTTGGATTCTGAAGTTCGTCCTTGATTACTTGCTACATGATTTTGTTATGTGTTTAACTCTCATGATTACTGCTTCATTTAATTAGAGTATCTTGTGATTTTACCCTAGTATGTCATTATTCGGGTTTCAGATTCGATTCATTCTATTTGTACTCGACTTATCTGCCTATTCATGAGAACCTATGTTATTTTCCGTAAAATTGATGTTATTTTGAGTCCTTGATTCACTGATTTGCTGTGGTTATACCTATGTGCTCTCAATTATTTCCACATTTTTACAGCCTTAATTATTTCTTACCTCATTCTCTGATTAACCGTGTTATTTATTGATTCTTACTAGTTATTTCCTTAATTGAACCCTCCGTGTATTTACCCCTAATTACCTACTCTATAACTAAGTTATTTGATTCCTTTCCTTAATTAACTACCCCGTTCTTTACCGTTAACTGGTTGCCCTTAATTGAAGGAAGACCTTACTGATTTTATGCTTGATTGATTCTGTGATTCTCCCCGATTAGTGAACAATTGATTCTTACCTTATTTGCCTATCTCTCAACTACTATATATACCCTCTTTTATTCTCACTAACACATGAACACTAGTTCACAACAACTCCCTCTTATACTTAAAAGCTCTCTGCTCTTTCTTGTTACTTGCTACTCTTGCTGAATTAGGCGGCTGTAAGACAAGGCTAGTTATTGCACTATACCTGCTCTATACTTTGTGCTTTCTCTCCTTAACTGGTATGTCCTGATTCAATTTCAAATCAAAAACTCTATGTGTTATTGCTTCAATTCAATAGTTTCCAGTTTTGCTCCTGTTTACTATTTGGTTGTTTAATATGTAATTTGTATGTTTAAATCATTGATTCACCTAGCATGCCTGGACTACCCTGTTTAGTTACTAGCCTATATGAATTCTGATTAGCATGTTTATGAACGTGCCTCTTGCCTCTCTAGCATGTATCAACCTGACTTTACTCCATGTATGTATGTTTGATTATTTTTTTGTTTGTTTACTCAGCTTGTGGTATTAATCTGCTTTGCTAATTTATCTAATATCTCTAAGTAATTCTGTTTCTGTGTTTAATTCTGTCTAGTACAACTATTTTCTCAACTCTCCATTCTGAAGTCCATGCCTTAGGTCTATATCATTAGCTGTATGACTAATTCCTTAAATCCTGTAAACTCGTGGAAAGCTTTTGTGCTTCTGTTGTTATATATTTCACCATGCGTGTTCTATATGTACCCAATTCCTCAATACCCATGTGTGAACTCTGTTGTTAGTAGTACTGGACTTGATTGTTCTGTATGCCAATGATGCTGCTTCTTGAATTTTCAAAATGCTTACATTGTTTTCAAGTTGTTTTACTACTAATCAGTTCATTTTCAAAAAAAAAAAATCCTTTACTTCTTGAATCAACAGTATTGTTTCTCTTGTCAAAACTTTTTTCAAAAATTATGTCAAGCACTTTCACTCTACTCTTAAGTCCCTAGGCTCTGCCCCTCTAGTGTGTGAATGCCTTGGGATCCTTTTGAGATCCCTCTTAAATTTGACACACTGAAGCTGGCCCATCCACACTACACTTACTCATTTCTTGTTATGAATGTAATGATCCGATCGATCGTTTTGCGTTATCGGATCCCGTTCTCCCAAGTGAAACTTCCTATAGAGGCTTATTGTGATTTATGACTTGCAGGGGCAGGTGGTCCGAGATCCAGAAGCGTTTAGAGCAATATTGGAACACTTGGTTCCTTCAGGTTGGCCTTTAAGACCAAGTTTGACTTCGATCAACATTTTTAGTAAACGACCTCGAAATCGAGTTTCGACGGTTCCGGTAGCTTCGTATGATGATTTCGGACTTAGGCGTATGTTCGGAATGAGTTTCGGATGACCCGAGAGCGTTTCAGCACCCAATATTGAAATAAGAGTTCCTTAAGTTCCTATTGTGGTTTGGGACGTGTTTTTTGTGTTATCAAGGTCCGAACAGAATTCCGAGATTGGGAATAGTTTCGTTATGTCATTTCAGACTTTCCTGGAAAATTTGGTGTCATTCCAAGTAGTATAGGTCGGTTCGACGCGTTGTTAGTGAAGTCAAGAAAACTTAAAGTTCCTAATTTTGGTTCTAGGGGTTTTGAGGTATGATTTTGAGTTTAAGCGTTGTTGCGAGTGTTTTGAAGGCTCGAGCGAGTCCGTATTATGATTTGGGACTTATTGGTATATTTGGACGGGGGCTCGGGTGGGCCTAGGTGCCTCTCGGGCACCAAACAAGGCCAAAAACCAGCTGAGGCAATTGCTGGTGCACCTGATCTGGTGACCGTATGTGCGGTTGCCCAGTCGCAGGTGCGAGACCGTTCCTGTGGTCCAGGCCTCGCAGGTGCGACCCCCAGGTGGATTGCCCAGTTCTCGCAAGAGCGAACTCTGGACCGCAGGTGAGAGCCCAGGCCCTTGTCCCATTTTCCGAAGGTGCGAGCTATTGCTCGCAGGTGCGAGACTGCAAGTGCGGTCATCGAGTCGCAGGTGCGGAAACCCCTGTAGGCAGTAAGGTCTTTAAGTGCGGGATTATCCCACTTTCACTCCATTTTCTTCCTCCATAGATGAGTTTGAGAGCTTGGAAAATATCCCCACGACCCAGCCATTGTGAGGTAAGTAAATTCTACCCTAAAGTTAGTTAATGCATGAATTCCTAGTTGAGTTTAACTACCTAATTAGTGAAAAATTAAGGAATTGGGTAGTAACCTAGGGCTTTTGAGAATTTAGAGAATTACCCGCGAATTGGCTATGAAATCATACAAATATCATATATTAATGATCCTTAGGTTATGGGTGAGTGTTTCCTTCAAGAATTTTTGAAATCCGAGCATGCGGGCCTGGGGTTGGATTTTGGGATTTCTTCAAGAATGATGAATTTGACTAAATAATAGGAGAATTCCATGCTTTGAGTATAATTTGATATATTTACGTAACGTATGGTTAGCTTCGAGTCCTTTGGGTGATGAGTTCGGAGTTTCGGGCGTAATCTTGACCCGGGGAGTAGGTGCGACGCGAGGTAAGTCTTCTTTCTAACCTCGTAAGAGGGAATTGTCCCCGTAGGTGTTTAAAATGCTATGTGAGATAATTGTGGGAGCTACATACGTACAAAGTGACGAGAGTCCGTACATAGCGGCTATTATTATTATGTCCGGGTAGTTAGGTGCACATCAAGCCTTGTGTTTTACTTGAAATGAACTATATGCTTAATAAATTAAATGTTACATGTGGCTTATTTTCCTGAGATCATGGAATTTGAGAAAATTGTATGTAATTGTTTACTAAAAGGTAATTTAGAACGGAATATTGTGTGTGCATGTAACCGCTTCGCAATTTACATTCCGCGAGCGGAGAGTGATTACCCCCACTCTTATGGGAGCAGGCCATATGCCACGGCGGATTGAAAGATGCACTTATGGTTCGAGCCATTAGATCCTCGGCAGTGCATAGAGAATTACTTTATGGCAAAGATGCACTTATGGTTCGGGCCGTTCGATCCTCGGTAGTGCAAAGATGTGAGTACTTTATGGTAAGGTGCACTTATGGTACGGGCCGTTCGACCCTCGGCAGTGCACGGATACGACTATTTTATGGCTCTGGCCGGTTGTCCTTATCCTGTATGCGCATGATTTATTTGTTACTAAATTCATGGACATTGATTTGACAGATATTTGGGGGAAGGTGAAGTAGTAATTGTTTATTTATTTCCAGTAATTCCTTGGATTTGAGTGCCTTATATATATTTGCTGCTTCACTGCCTTTACATGCCTACTTTTCATCATATTCTGTTAAATTATATTGTTGGAACTTATTAAGTGTCAAGTCGATCTCTCGTCACTACCTCTTCGAGGTTAGGCGGGATACTCACTAGGTACATATATATTTATGTACTCATGCTACGCTTCTGTACTTAATTGTACAGGTTCTGAGGCTGGTGCACCTAATTGTCAGACCGGAGCTTGATTTTGATTATAGACGGACCTGACATCACGGCGAGCTGCTTTCTCCTGGCGATCACCGGCAGCACCATGGAGTTTCTTTTGCTTATTTCCCGTCTATTTCTTTCAGACAGTGGGACTGTATATTATATCTTTTGTATATTCTGTTATTACGCCTGTAGGACTTGTGACACTAGTTCCTGGCACACACGTGATAGTTATTATGGATTACGGGTCTATATATATATATATATATATTGGCTCACGCCTCCTCATGACCGCTTTTGATTACAAACTGGTTAATTATCCTTGTCGATTTATGTTTTAAGCTTTAATAACTGAGTATATGTTGAAATGTTTAATCTAATAAGAAAGAAATCTTAGTAAATTGAGTGTTGTCTTGCCTGACCCCACTGTCGGGCGCCATCGGGACCTAAGTTAGAATTTTGGGTCGTGACAACATGGTATCAGAGCACTAGGTTTACGTAAGTCTCACGAGTCACGGGAGAACCCAATAGAGTCTTGCGGCTCGGTACGGAGACGTCTGTACTTATCTTCAGGAGGCTATAGGGTGTTAGGAAACCTCTCTTTGTTCTTATTCTATCGTGCAATCGATGGTTTACTATATCTCATTCTTCTATTCTCTCACAGATGGTGAGGACGCGTGCATTTGATGTTCCAGACCTGGGAGGGTCAGCTACCCCCGTTGTCCGAGGCTGTGGCAGAGGCCGGGGGAGGGCACCATCCCGAGGTAGGGGATGAGGGCATCCCAGAGCTATTTAGGTTCCACCACCAGAGGACCCTATCATAGAGGAGCAGGACGAGGTGCCTCCATCAGATCCTGCTCCAGTAGACTTTATGACAGTGCCAGGCTTCCAGGCGGTCATGGGCCGTATGATGAGATTTATAGACACTATGTCCCAGGATGGTTTATTTCCAGCAGATCCTTCCACTTCACAGGCGGGAGGGGGAGTCCAGAGCCCTACTGCCCAGGATGCAGGCCAGATAGCAGCATTATCATACCCGGGGTACACTGCTCATGGGTGGGGTTCAGCCTGTTGCAGCAGCACTTGAGCCCAGACCAGCTGCAGACGGTGATCCGCAGAAGTTATTGGATAGATGAACTCAGTTGCACCCTCCAGTCTTCGAGGGTGAGCGAGGTGAGGATGCGCAGGATTTTTTGGGCAGGTGCAGGGACAGACTGCACAACATGAGGATACTAGAGTCCCATGGAGTGGATTTCACTACCTTCCGGTTGGAGGGCAGAGCTCGTAGGTGGTGGCAGTCCTATATTCTCAGCAGGCCAGCAGATTCTCCTCTTGTCACTTGGAAGCAGTTCACACAGATGTTTCTGGATAGATATATCCCACCCTCTGAGAGGGAAGAGCTACGGTATCAGTTTGAGCGGCTAGAGCAGGGACAGACGTCAGTGATAGATTATGAGGCCAGATTTTCGGAGTTGTCTCGCCATGCACTCATGATACTACCTACTGATACAGAGAGAGTGCGGATATTTGTGGTTGGGTTGCATCTAGGTATTAGGGCCACCATAGCCCGAGAGGTAGAGATGGGTACTCCTTATAAGCTCGTGGTAGAGATTGCTCACAGAATCAAGGGGTATCAGTCGAGGAGCAGGGAGCAGGGGCAACAGGACAAGAGGGCTAGATTCTACGGAGATTTCAGAGGTGCCCCATCTAGGGGCAAAGGTCAGTTTAACAGTAGTCAGCCCAGCAGGCCTTCATATTCAGCACCTCCACCACCTCCCCGAGGTGTTCCAGCGAGGCCTCATTTCAGTGCCATGCCAGAGCATTCCTACCATCCTCCAGCCATTCAGAGTTCACCCAGTGGTTATCCCAGTCATCACAGATCCTCCGACCCCTACTTCAGTGTTATGCTAGAGGGCTCACATCGCCCTCTGGCCATTCAGGGTTCTTCTTCGGGGCAGCAGACTATGGTACCTGGGGGTTGTTACGAGTGTGGGGAGCCAGTTCATATGAGGAGGCATTGTCCTAGGTTTCAGGGCAAGGCCGTACAACAGGGTTATTAGCCGATGGGTCTGGCACTAGTAGTCCGGCCACTTAGAGGTGGAGGATAGGTCGACAGGGGTCTTCCTAGAGGTAGAGGCCAGTCAAGGGGAGGTCAGGCATCTCATGTTCACTCTGGTGGAGCTCAGACTTCCGGTACTCCAGCTAGATCCTATGCCATTCCGGCAAAATCAGATGCAGTGGCCTCAGACGCCGTGATCACAAGTATTATCTCAGTATGTGGTAGAGAGGCTTCAGTATTATTTGATCCAGGGTCCACCTATTCATATCTTTCATCATTATTTTCTCATTTTCTGGATGCTCCTCGCGAGTCCTTAAGTTCTCCTATATATTTGTCCACTCTTGTGGGTGATTCTGTGGTGGTAGACCGGACCTATCGGTCTTGTGTGATCACCTTTTGTGGGTTTGAGACCAGAGCGGACCTTTTATTGCTCGACATGGTTGATTTTGAGGTTATTCTAGGCATGGATTGGCTATCTCCTTATCATGCCGTGCTAGATTGCCATGCCAAGACAGTTACTTTAGCCATGCCCGAGTCGCCTAGGCTGGAGTGGAGAGGTTCCTCAGTTAGTGCAGCCAGCTGGGTTATTTCATTCATGAAGGCTCGACATATGGTCGAGAAGGGTTGTCTGGCCTATCTTGCTTATGTGCGGGACACCACCGCCGAGTCTCTGATGATTGATTTAGTGCCAGTTGTTTGAGAGTTTGCTGATGTATTCCCTTCAGATCTTCCGGGCATGCCTCCGGATCGTGATATTGATTTCTGCATTGATTTGGCTCCAGGCACCCAACCTATATCTATTCATCCGTACCGTATGGATCCGAAAGAGTTGAAGGAGTAGCTTGAGGAGTTGTTGGCTAAGGGGTTCATTAGACCGAGTGTATTACCGTGGGGTGCTCCAGTTCTATTTGTGAAGAAAAAGGATGGGTCCATACGAATGTGTATTGATTACCGCCAGTTGAACAATGTCACCATTAAGAACAAGTATCCTTTTCCGCGCATCGATGATTTTTTTGACCAGTTGCAGGGTTCTAGGTGTTTTCTAAGATTGATTTGAGATCGGGTTACCATCAGTTGAAGATTCGGGCCTCGGATGTTCCGAAGATCGCTTTCCGTACGAAATATGGCCACTATGAGTTCCTGGTGATGTCCTTTGGCTTGACTAATGCCCCGTCAACATTCATGGACTTGATGAATAGGGTGTTCAGTCCGTATATTAATTTCTTCATCATTGTCTTTATTGATGACATCTTGAATTACTCACGTATCCGGAAAGAGCACGAGCAACATTTGAGAGTTGTGCTCCAGACTTTGCGAGAACAGAAGCTATGTGCTAAGTTCTCCAAGTGTGAGTTCTGGTTGGATTCTATAGCATTCTTGGGGCATGTGGTATCCGGAGAGGGTATCAAGGTTGATCCTCAGAAGATCGAGGCAGTTCAGAGTTAGCCACGTGCCACTTCAGCTACTGAGATCAGGAGCTTTTTGGGCTTAGCAGGCTATTATCGCCGGTTTGTGGAGGGGTTCTCTTCTATTGCAGCTCCTGACTAGATTGACTCAAAAGAAAGCCCCGTTTCGATGGTCTGACGAGTTTGAGGCGAGCTTTCAGAAGCTCAAGGCGGCATTGACTTCAGCGCCAGTTCTGGTATTGCCTTCCAGTTCTGGGATGTACACAGTATATTGCGACGCTTCACGGGTTGGCTTGGGGTGTGTGTTGATTCAGGAAGGGAGAGTTATCGCTTATGTTTCGCCCCAGCTGAAGATTCATGAGAAAAATTACCCAGTGCATGATTTGGAGTTGGCGGCGACTAATCATGCTCTTAAGATTTGGAGGCACTACTTGTATGGGGGTGTCCTGTGAGGTTTATACAGACCACCGCAACTTGCAGCACTTGTTTAAGCAGATGGAACTTAATTTGAGGCAACGCAGGTGGCTTGAGTTGTTGAAGGATTATGATATCACCATTCTTTATCATCCGGGCAAGGCAAATGTGGTAGGAGATGCCTTGAGCAGGAAGGCGGAGAGTATGGGTAGTTTGGCTTATATTGCAACAGATGAGAGACCTCTAGCCTTGGGCATTCAGTCCTTTGCTAATCGCCTGGTGATATTAGACCTTTCAGAGCCTCGTCGAGTTTTAGCACATGTGGTTGCTCAGTCCTCGTTATTGGGGGAGATTAAGACCCGGTAGTTCGATGATCCGTGCTTAGTAGAGCTTCGGGAGATAGTGGTACAGGGTGGTGCCAAGGAGGTTACTGTTGGCGAGGTTGGTGTTCTGAGAATTCAGGGCCGTCTATGTGTTCCTAACGTTGATGGCCTGAGGGAGAGGATTCTAGAGGAGGCACAAAGTTCTCGGTATTCTGTTCATCCTGGTGCTACGAAGATGTATCGTGATTTAAAGCAACATTACTGGTGGAGGCGGATGAAGAGCAACATTGTGGAGTATGTGACTAGGTGTCTTAATTGCAAGCAGGTGAAGTATGAGCACCAGAGGCCAGGAGGCCTACTTCAGCAGATGCCCATTCCTGAGTGGAAATGGAAGCGCATCACTATGGACTTCGTGGTTGGGTTGCCTCGGACTTTGTAGAAGGTTGACGCGGTTTGGGTCATTGTGGATAAATTGACCAAATCGGCACATTTCATTCCTGTAGCTACTACATATACTTATGAGAGGTTAGCACAGATCTACATTCGGGAGATAGTCCAGTTGCACGGTGTGCCAGTGTCCATTTTATCAGATCGAGGTCCTCAGTTCACCTCGCACTTCTGGAGAGCATTGCACAGTGGGTTAGGCATCCAGATAGACCTCAACACAGCATTCCACCCTCGACTGATGGCCAGTCGGAGCGTATAGTTTAGATATTGGAGGACATGCTCAGGGCATGCGTAATTGACTTCGGAGGTCAGTGGGACCAGTTCTTGCAATTGGCCGAGTTTGCTTAAAATAATAGTTATCAGTCCAGCATCGAGATGGCTCCATTTGAGGCTTTGTATGGTCGGCAATGTCATTCCCCTATCAGGTGGTTTGAGCCTGGTGAGGCTAAGTTATCTGGTACCGACCTGGTGAGGGATGCTTTGGAGAGGGTGAAGTTGATTCAGGAGAGGCTCCGGACAGTACAGTCCAGACAGAAGAGTTACGCGGATCAAAGAGAGCGTGATGTATCATTTATGGAGGGAGACAAGGTTTTGTTGAAAGTCTTGCCGATGAAGGGTATTATGAGGTTTGGGAAGAAGGGTAAGCTGAGCCCGAGGTTTATAGGTCCCTTAGAGGTGTTGAGGCGAGTTGGGGAGGTTGATTATGAGCTAGCCTTACCTCCTAGTTTATTAGGAGTTCGTCCGGTCTTTCATGTATCTATGCTCCGGAGGTACCACGCCGACTTCGCTCACGTGGTTGATTTCAGCACTATTCAGTTGGATGAAAGGTTGGGCTACGAGGAGGATCCAGTTGCTATTATTGATAGACAGGATCACCAGTTGAGGTCCAAGAGAGTTTCTGCAGTGAAGGTCCAGTGGAGGGGCCAACCAGTCGAGGAAGTGACTTGGGAGTCCGAGGAGGACATGCAGAGCAGATATCCGCACTTATTCAGCACTTCAGGTATAATTCTAGACCCATTCGAGGACGAACATTTGTTTAAGAGGTGGAGAATGTAACGACCCGACCGATCGTTTTGCATTATCGGACCCCATTCCCCTAAATGAAACTTCCCATAGCGGCTTATTGTGATTTATGACTTGCGGGGGCAGGTGGTCCGGGATCCAGAAGTGTTTATAGAAATATTGGAACACTTGGTTCCTTCAGGTTAGCCTTTAAGGCAAATTTTGACTTTGGTCAATATTTTTAGTAAACAACCTCGGAATCGAGTTTTGACGTTTTCGGTAGCTTCGTATGATGATTTCAGACTTGGGCGTATGTTTGGAATGGGTTTCGGATGACCCGGGAGCGTTTCAGCGCTCAATATTGAAATAAGAGTTCCTTAAGTTCCTATTGTGGTTTGGGACGTGTTTTTGTGTTATCGAGGTCCGAACGGAATTCCGAGACCGAGAATAGTTCCGTTATGTCATTTCTGATTTGCCTGCAAAATTTGGTGTCATTCCGAGTAGTATAGGTCAGTTCGGCGCGTTGTTAGCGAAGTCAAGAAAACTTAAAGTTCCTAAGTTTGATTCTAGGGGTTTTGAGTTGTGATTTTGAGTTTTAACATTGTTGCGGGTGTTTCGAAGGCTCGAGCGAGTCCGTATTATGATTTGGTACTTGTTGGTATATTTTGACGGGGGCTCAGGTGGGCTTAGGTGCCTCTCGAGCACCAAACGAGGCCAAAAACTAGCTGAGGCAGTTGCTGGTGCACCTGATATGGTGTGACCGCAGGTGCGGTTGCCCAGTCGCAGGTGCGTGACTGCTCCTGCGGTCCAGGCCTCGCAGGTGCGACCCCCAGGTGGGTCGCCCAGTTCTCGCAGGAGCGAACTCCGGACCACAGATGCGAGCCTAGGCCCTTGTCCCATTTTCCACAAGTGCGAGCTATTGCTCGCAGGTGCGGTCGTCGAGTCGCAGGTGCGGAAACCCCTGTAGGCAGTAAGGTCTTTAAGTGCGGGATTATCCCACATTCACTCCATTTTCTTCCTCCATAGACGAGTTTGAGAGCTTGGAAAAGTGCCCCACGACCCAGCCAGTGTGAGGTAAGTAAATTCTACCCTTAAGTTAGTTAATGCATGAATTCCTAGTTCAGTTTAACTACCTAATTAGTGAAAAATTAAGGAATTGGGTAGTAACCTAGGGCTTTTGAGAATTTAGAGAATTACCCGCGAATTGGCTATGAAATCATGCAAAAATCATATATTAATGATCCTTAGGTTATGAGTGAGTGTTTCCTTCAAGAATTTTTGAAATCCGAGCATGCGGGCCCGGGGTTGGATTTTAGGATTTCTTCAAGAATGATGAGTTTGACTAAATAATAGGAGAATTCCATGCTTTGAGTATAATTTGATATATTTACGTAACGTTTGGTTAGCTTCGAGTCCTTTGGGTGATGAGTTCGGAGTTTCGGGCGCAATCTTGACCCAAGGAGTAGGTGCGATGCGATGTGAGTCTCCTTTCTAACCTCGTAAGAGGGAATTTTCCCCGTAGGTGTTTAAAGTGCTATGTGGGATAATTGTGGGGGCTACGTATGTACAAAGTGACGAGAGTCCGTACGTAGCGGCTATTATTATTATGTCCGGGTAGTTAGGTCCACATCATGCCTTGTGTTTTACTTGAAATGAACTATATGCTTAATAAATTAAATTTTACATGCGGATTATTTCCTTGAGATCATGGAATTTGAGAAAATTTGTAAGGAATTGTTTACTAAAAAGTAATTTAAAAAGGAATATTGTGTGTGCATGTGTCCGCTTCACAATTTACATTCCGCGAGTGGAGTGTGATTTTCCACTCTTATGGGAGCGGGCCGTACGCTACGGCGGATTAGAAGATGCACTTATGGTTCGGGCCGTTCGATCCTCGGCAGTGGATAGAGATGATTACTTTATGGCAAAGATACACTTATGGTTCGGGCCGTTCGATCCTCGGCAGTGCATATATGTGAGTACTTTATGGTAAGGTGCACTTATGGTTTGGGACATTCGACCCTCGGCAGTGCACATATACGACTATCTTATGGCTCATGCTGGTTTTCCTTATCCTATATGCGTATGATTTATTTGTTACTAAATTCATGGACATTGATTTGACAGATATTTGGGGGAAG
>ML412976.1:37500-56436 GCA_005239525.1 Nicotiana knightiana | reverse complement strand
CGTAGGTTTTAAAGCTTTGGCATAATCCATGGGTTGCGATGTGTTGTTTGGATTTGTTGTGGGGTGGGGTATGTTAGGGGGTGGTGGGGGAGGCAGCCCATCCACAGTGGGTGGCTGGCCACCGGCCAAATTGGCCATGAAAGTCGATGCTGGGTTCTCTCTTCTGCCGTCTCCAGTCGCAAGTCGCCTGACCTAGAGAGCTTTTTCTTTTTGGGTATTTATAGTTAAAAATATGAAAAAAGTGTAATTATAAAAAGTTTGGGTTGAAACAAAGTTGGGGGATTAAATGGCTATTTTAGAAATAGCCAACGGCTATTTTTGCAGGTCAAACGACCATTTTTTACACTTTAATAACAACTAGAAAAAAAATCTGGATTTACAAATTTTTTTTTAAAAAATAATAACTGTTGGGCCCATTTGAGCCTGTTTAGGACCGGTCGAACCGGCCCACTTAGCAGCCGGTCCCGGGCCCAAACGATCCCGGTCCCGCGGGCCTTTTTCAACGGACTGGCCCACTTGGAAGCCTACCCCATCTGGTCCCGGTCCTAAACGGTTAAGCCTGTTTAGGCCCATTACTCATTTGGGCTCGCGGGCCTGGGCCAGACCCGGGCCTAACTGACCCACATGCCACCCTTACTCTGATATTATCTTAGAAAATATATAGAAACGAGAAGTTGGTAGACCAAGGGTAAATTTGTCATTATACCCTCTTATTTTATTATATATTTCAATATTATTTTTCTAATAAGACAGAATGTTAAACCAATACCTATGGAAATATAGAAATAAGTACATCTACATTATTTTAGAAAAGTTACTCCATCAAAACCCCAATTCCCACTTTTCGGTCACTTCATCTACATTGCCCAGCCACTTTATCTCATTTACTCTGTAAGTCACTTTTCTTCTTTGCTCACATTCACTTTCATCTCCTTCACTCTTTTAGAAGTTTGATTCATCTTCTCAACTATCTTGGTAAATTGTTTTCTCATCCCTTTCCGATTTTATGCTGAAATTTTTTTTGTAGGTGCCATTATTATTCATTTAAACTTCTACCAATAATTACTTTATCAATTTTTTCCATCTACTTTGAATGTTCCAATTTCAGAAGGATTTCTGTGAACTTATCAGTAGAAAGATGAGAATTTTCATCTTCTAATGTTGTACACACAGCCATCTCAAGTTGTTCAAGTTGTTGTGCAACTTTAGCCAGATCTGAAGATTTAACCTTATAACCCAAAACAGCTAAAAGCTCATCCATTTCAGCATCAGGTTGTTCTTCTTCAAAAATCATCTTGTGATTTTTCTCTATCACGATCTCTTTCATTTTCTTGGGATTTTCTCTAATGGGGTTTAATCTTTTTCCTTTTTTGCTTTTTTTTTGGATTTTCTTTAGGATTATTGGGTGTGTGTGACAAGTGCTGGATTTTGACAAGGAATTGGTTTACTAGAAAGCTGGATGATGAATGGGGAGTTTGAAGAAGAAAAAAGTCGGATTTTTTGCTTGGTATAAATGAAAGTGTACATTTTTTTCGAACTTGCACCTCATACTTGATATTGTAAATTGTTATTTCTGAAAATTATTGTGTAAGATAATTTTCGTGCTCAAAAAGTATGTAACAGGGATTTGATGCATAATTCACGGGGTAACTTATGTATTTTGCCTTTCAATTTGATGTTTGTGTTTGACATCGACTGGAGGTTAAAATGAATATTATAGCACGAAATCTTTTTTATAATAATTGGAGCAACTTAATAAGTTATAATTTATAGTTTAATTTTATATAAATTATTAAAATAAATTAATTGTAAACTGTGAAACCCAATATTATTCTCTATCCATGACTAACTGGATATAATAATGATAAAAAAAGTAACTAAACACCAATAAAAAATAATTTTAATAAAGAGGAAATAACGCATAATGCCTATAAAGGTCAAAATATTTACCCGGTATTGCCCATTTGAAAAATAATTACAATTCTTACTTATACAACACAAACTTATTATCGGACCATTCAATTTCCTATTTCCCCTTTAATTTGCTTTACCCCACGTGAGGGGCATGTGGAAAATGCAAATTGATTCTCCTTTTTATTTTATTTTATGACTTGAATCACATTACTTTTGATTATCTTTCCTGATTTGTACTTTGACTTTAGAAACCTATATGAATAATTATTTGAAAAATAAAAATAAAAATAAAATAGGATATTCGTAGTGAGAAAAATGGACAAGAGGAATAAATTGTCACGACCCGAAATCCCACCTTCGGGTCGTGATGGCGTCTAACGTTGAACCCGCTAGACAAGCCAACGTTACTGGTTATTCTGATTTATTCCTTTGTTATTTAACATTTAAAAAGTGATATACAAGAACAAATAGAAATAATAATGTGGAAGATAAGAAATTCAACAACTTAAATAATAAATCTTACGAAATTTCTTTAAACATACCCCTAGAACTAGTGTCACAATTTCACGGACAGTCTAAGATTTACTAAAAACATGTGTCTGAAATAAACAAGTGTAGCTATCTAAAAATACAAGATAAGACAGAAGGAAAGAAATAGATGGTGACGCCAAGGCCTGCGGACACCTGCAGGACTACCTCGGTGTCATCGTGGACTGAAGGATACTCCCTCGCTCAATGTCCACTGGGTCCGGCTCCGTAATCTGCACAACATAAAGAGGTGCAGGTGTAGCGTCAGTACAACCGACCCCATGTATTGAGTAAGTGCCGAGCCTAACCTTGGCGAAGTAGTAACGAGGCTAGGGCACAACAAATAATAAACACATGTGTAATTCAATAATATATAATAGAAATAACGGAAGGAAGTAAACAGTTAAGTACGAATATGGGAAAAACATGATGGGGTACAAAAGGGAAAACACTTATTGAGTAACAGAACATGATAACCGTCTAGTATCAAAATAACAACAGAGAACAAACAAGTGCACAACATCACCCTTCGTGCTTTTACCTCACAATATCATGGTACGACATTATCCTTCGTGCATTATCTCTCATATCATGGCACGGCATCACCCTTCGTGCTTTTAAAATCACAATATCGGCTCGGTATTAATCTTCGTGCTTTTAAATATAAAATCATGGCACGACATCACCCATCGTGCTTTACACTCTCATCCTCACAATGCAATAAGTAAATACACGACATCACCCTTCGTGCTTTACACTCTTCCTCACCCAAACAATAACCAGAACACAATTTGGCAAGGAAGAACCACAATACAGACCATAATTTTACGACATCCCGGCAAGGGGACAATAACAGAAATATCACCGTCCCGGCAAGGGACATAGCTATAACCAATCTCACTGAACGTACAACATAACCAAATAATCCTCAACCGAACAACTAATCAACAGTGTTCACAACCAAGTATTTCCAACTATTGAATAATCTCCAAAAATGAAATCTATTTCATAACACAGTGGATATCGAAGAAAAACACATATACTATAAGATATGACTCACGAGCATGCTTGACAACAAGGTATAGGTACTCGTCACCTCACCTATACATTGAACATGATAATAACACGTAGCACATATGACTCAACACCTATTCCCTCAAGCTAAGATCAGGCCAAACACTTACCTCGGTTCCAAGAATTCAAATCAAGCCTCTACCACCGCTTTTCCTCTCGAATCTGACTCCGAAACAATCGTATCTAGACATAATCGACTCAATAATATCAATAATTATTCAACAATTCAATTCCAAAGCCTAATTATAGATTTCCCAACATTCTTCTAAAATTTCCAAAATTCGACCCCGAGTTCCAAACACGAGGTCCGAACCAAAACCCGATCACCCATTCCCCCACGAGCCCGAATATACAATTTGTTTTGAAACTCGACCCCAAAATGAGGTCAAATTCCCAAAAATTCAAAAAGCCCTAACTCTACTCAAAACCCCAATTTCTACCCTTTAATTCCATGATTTTAGGCCTAGAATCTAATAATTGTTGATGAAAAAGGAAAAAAATGAAGTTAGGATTACTTACCTATGAAGCTATGGTGAAAAGGTGCTCCAAAATCGCCTAAGAGGGTTGGGGAAGAAGGGGGTTGTGAAATATGGTGAAAATCTCGTAAGTGTTCGATTTTGGGTATTAAAAATCACTGGGCAAATATTACTCTGTGCGTTTACAGTACATGCTCCGTGTTCGCACAGTGTTCCCTATTATACCCTCCGCGATCGCGCCTGATCAGGTGCATTCGCACTAGCCTAGCAGCCCCGTGCCCTCCTTAACCCTGTGCGTTCGCGACCTATAGGGTGCGTTCGCATAGCCTAATTCTACCCAGTCCCCCAGACCCCTCTCTACTCTGTGTGTTCGCACCTATATGAGTGCATTCGCATAGAGTCAAGGGCCCCCTCCCCAAGCTCTGTGCTATGCGTTCGCGGTCAGAGCTATGCGTTCCATAGCATAAAATCTCAGACACCAGCAGCTGGCCAAAACATTAGAAATTAAGTTCAAAAACACCCCGACACCTATCTGAAACACACCCGAGCCCTCGGGGCTCCAAACAAAATATACACACAACTTCAAAAATATCCTACAGACTTATTCAAGTAGTCAAAACACCGTAATAACATCATAAACATCGAGTTAAACCTCAAAATCGATGAAATTCCTTTAAACTTCCAAAACTTCTAAATTTTCCTTTTTAGATTCGAATCACGTCAAATTAAGTCCGTTTCTTACCAAATTTCACAGATAACACATATAAAACGTATTGAACTTGTTCTGGGATCTGGAACCATAATACGGGCCCGGCATCACAGGTTTCACATCAAATCTCATTTTCAAAAACCTTTATATTTTTCATAAAACAATTTTCTTCAAAAATTCATTTCTCGGACTTGGCACCTCGGAATTTGATTCCGGGCATACGCCCAAGTCCCATATTTTCCTACGGACCCTCCGGGACCGTCAAATCACGGGTCCGGGTCCGTTTACTAAAAATGTTGACCAAAGTCAACTTTACTCAAATAATTAATGTAAAATCATCATTTAATCAATTTTCCACTTAACGGCTTCCCGGCTACACGCCCGGGCTACATACGCATATCGAGGCGAGATAAAAGAAGGATTTCATGGCCTCGAAACACAGATTTAGCTAAACTTACACGGGATGACCTTTTGGGTCATCACAATCTCCAGCTCTAAAACAATCGTTCGTCCTCGAATGGACATAGAAAGGTACCTGAATCGGGGAAAAAATGGGGATATCGGCTCCGCATATAGGACTCGGACTCCCAGGTAGCTGCCTCAACAGGCTGACCTCTCCACTGAACACGAAACGAAGGATAACTCTTCGATCTCAACTAACGAACCTGCCGAGCTAATATGGCTACCGGCTCCTCCTCATAAGTCAAAACCTTGTCCAACTGGACACCGCTGAAGTCAAGTACATGAGACGGATCGGCAATATACCTCCGAAGTATAGATACATGAAACACCGGGTGTACGGATGATAGACTAGGTGACAAAGCAAGTCGGTAGGCCACATCTCCCACCTTGTCCAGAATCTCGAATGGGCCAACGAACCTAGGGCTCAACTTGCCCTTCTTTTCGAACCTCATCACGCCCTTCATGGGCGACACCCGAAGAAATACCCGGTCTCCAATCATAAATGCCAAATCACAAACTCTGCGATCTGCATAACCCTTCTGCCTGGACTGAGCTGTACGAAGTCTATCCTGAATAATCTTCACTTTATCCAAGGCATCCTGGACTAACTCTGAACCCAACAATCTAGCCTCTCCTGGCTCAAACCACCCAACTGGCGACCGACACCGCCTACCATACGACGCCTCATATGGAGCCATATGAATGCTCAACTGATAGCTGTTGTTGTAGGCAAACTCAGCTAAAGGCAAGAACTGGTCCCATGAACCTCCAAAGTCGATGACACATGCCTGCAACATATCCTCCAAAATCTGAATAGTACGCTCAGACTGTCCGTCCGTCTGATGATGAAATGCTGTGCTCAAATCAACCCATATGCCCAACTCACGCTGAAATACTCTCCAGAAATGGGAGGTAAACTGAGTACCTCGATCAGAAACAATGGACACAGGCACACCATGTAGGCGAACAATCTCCCTGATGTAGATCTTTGCCAACTTCTCCGAAGAATATGAAACTGATACAGGAATGAAGTGTGCTGACTTGGTCAGCCTATCCACAATAACCCACACCGCATCAAACATCCTCTGAGTCCGCGGGAGTCCAACTACAAAATCCATGGTGATACGCTCCCACTTCCACTCGGAAGCTTAATAGGCTGCATCAAACCACCGGATCTCTGTTGCTCGTACTTAACCTGCTGACAGTTCAAGCACCGAGCTACATATGCTACAATATCCTTCTTCATCCTCCGCCACCAATAATGCTACTGCAAGTCCTGGTACATCTTTGCGGCGCCCGGATGAAAGGCATACCGAAAACTATGGGCCTCCTGCAATATCAACTCCTGAATGTCATCAACATCAGGTACACAAATCCTACCATGCATCCTAAAGACTCCCTCATCATCAACTGTGACCTGCTTGGCACCTCCGTGCCGGACCGTATCTCTAAAAACACATAAATGATGATCATCATACTGTCTGGCCCGGATACAATCATATAATGAAGAATGGGCCACAATATGGGCCAAAAAACTGCCAGTCTCAGAAACCTCCAATCTCATAAACCGGTTGGCCAAAGCCTGAACATCTAAAGCAAGAGGTCGCTCTTCGACTGATAAATAAGCAAGACTACCCATACCGACTGATTTTCGGCTCAAAGCATCGGCCACCACATTGGCCTTCCTCGGATGATATAAGATGGTAATGTCATAATCCTTCAACAGCTCTAACCATCTCCTCTGCCTCATGTTCAACTCTTTCTGCTTGAACAGATACTGCAAACTCGTATGATCCGTGAACACCTCACATGGCACCCCATGTAGATAGTGCCTCCAAATCTTCAATGCATGAACAATAGCTACTAACTCTAAATCATGAACTGGATAGTTCTTCTCATGAACCTTCAACTGACGAGAAGCATAGGCATAACCTTTCCACCCTGCATCAACACTGCACCAAGTCCCACCCGTGAAGCATCACAATACATGGTATATGGTCCTGAACTTGTGGGCAAAACTAATATCGGTGTCGTGGTCAAGGCTGTCTTGAGCTTCTGAAAGCTCGCCTCACACTCATCTGACCACCTGAACGGGGAAACCTTCTAGGTCAACTTAGTCATCGGGGCTGCAATGNGAAATGCAACTGAACTCAACCAAAACTCACACTTGGAAAATTTGGCATACAACTGACTATCCTTCAGAGTCTGGAGGACGACTCAAAGGTACTGCTTATGCTCCTCACAGCTACGGGAGTAAATCAAAATATCATCAATGAAAACAATCACAAATGATCCCAAATAGGGCCTGAAAACTCGGTTCATCAACTCCATAAAAGCAGCGGGGGCATTTGTTAATCCAAATGACATCACCAAGAACTCATAATGCCCATACCGAGTGCGAAAAGTTGTCTTAGGTATATTAGACGCCCTAATCCTCAGCTGATGGTAACCAGATCTCAAGTCAATCTTGGAAAACACTATAGCACCCTGAAGCTGGTCAAATAAATCATCAATCGTCGGCAAAGGATACTTATTCTTAATAGTAACCTTGTTCAACTGCCGGTAGTCAATAAACATCCTCATTGAGCCATCTTTCTTCTTGACAAACAACACTGGGGCACCCAAAGGAGAAACACTAGGCCTGATGAAGCCTTTATCCAACAAATCCAACAACTGATCCTTCAACTCCTTCAACTCTGGCGGGGCCATACGATATGGCGGGGTAGAAATGGGTTGAGTGCCCGGAGCCACCTCAATACAAAAGTCAATATCCCTGTCGGGTGGCATACCCGACAGGTCAACAGGGAATACCTCTGGAAACTCACTAACCATGAGCACAGACTCCATAGAAGGAACCTCAGCACTAGAATCACGAACATAGGCCAAATATGCCAAACAACCCTTCTCGACCATGCGTCGAGCCTTCATATATAAAATAACTCTACCGGAAGAATGACTAGGAGTCCCTCTCCACTCCAAACGGGGTACCCCTGGCAAGGCCAAGGTCACTGTCTTGGCATGACAATCCAGAATAGCATGGTAGGGAGATAACCAATCCATCCCCAAAATAACATCGAAGTCAACCATATCAAGAAGCAAAAGATCTACATGAGTCTCCAGACCAACAATAACCATTAAGCATGAACAGTAGACTCGATCTACCATAATAGCATCACCCACCGGGGTAGACACATATACAGAATTACTCAGGGAATCACGGGGCATGCTCAGATAAGGGGCAAAATATGAAGACACATAGGAGAATGTAGACCCCGGATCAAATAAAACCGAAGCATCTCTACTACAAAATGAAACCATACCTGTAATGACTACATCAGAGGCCTCAGCCTCAGTCCTGGTAGGAATAGCATAGCATCGGGGCGGAGCCCCTCCAACCTGAACATCTCTGGGTCGACCTACTGCGGGCTAACATCTACCTCTCATATCCTGTCCTCCATCTCTAACTGACTGGCCTCTACCTCTGGTACCTCGACCTCCACCCCTAGCTGGCTGAGGGGGTGGGGGTGCACCTGGTGCAGGAATCATAGCACGGGAACCCGGATGCTGAGAACTACCAGAAGCTCGGGGGCAATACTTAGCAATGTGCCCTGGATCACCACAAGAGTAACAAGCCCTCTACTGCTGAGGATGTTGGCCCTGAAATTGTCCCTATCGACCAGAATAACCACCCTGGAACCTCTGAAGTGGCGGTGCACTGATAGGAGCTGATGGTGCACTGCGGGATACCAGAAGCGCTGACTGGAATGGCCTAGGAGGATGACCTCTGCCAAAGGAATCTCTGCCTCCAGATGAGGCACCACTGAATCGACCGGAATGGCGAGGTCTCTTGTCAGACCCCTGACCACTGCCCTGTGATAAGACCATCTCAATACGCCTGGCCACATTGGCCGCCTCTTGGAATGAAATATCAATACCTGTCTCTCTGGCCATCTGGAGTATAATAGGCTGAGATAGACCCTCAATAAACCTCCTCACCCTCTTACGATTAGTTAGGAGTATCATGATAGCATGTCGGGCCAAAGTAATGAACCTGGTCTCATACTGTGTAACAGTCATAGATCCCTGCTGCAGGCGCTCAAACTGCCTCCGAAGACCCTCTCTCTGAGTAACTGGTAGAAACTTCTCCAAGAATAACTCGGAGAACTGAGCCCAAGTCAAAGGCAAAGACCCAGCTGGTCTGGTCAAACAGTAGTCCCTCCACCAAGTCTTGGTGGTACCAGAAAGACGGAATATAGCAAAATCAACTCCATTGGACTCTACGATGCCCATGTCTCGAAGAACCTCGTAGAAACTGTCCAAGAAATCCCTGGGATCCTCTGATGGTGCACCAGTGAATGTAGTAGAAAATAGCTTGGTGAACCGGTCCAATCTCCAAAAAGCATCGGCAGACATGGCTGCCCCCTTAACTATCTGTGCCACAAAACCCGGCTGAGCTGCTCCAGCTGCCTGAGGTGCTGGATTCTGGAAATGTGGAGCTAGCTGCTCTAGTGTGCGGGTAGCAGGAGTCTGGGTCCCTCCCCCAGCCTGAGAGACAGCTGGTGCAGTAGGAAGAAGACCAGCCTGAGCCACACTCTCCATAAGGCCCACTAAACGGACCAGAGCGTCCTGAAGAACCGGGGTGGCAATGAACCCTTCTAGGACCTGAGCTGGTCCGACTGGAACTGCCTGAGCAGGGACGTCATCGGCAAAGTCTACCTGTGGGTCCTCTACTGGGGCTACTGCTCTGAGCTGAGCCCTGGCTCTGCCTCGGCTTCTAGCACGGCCTCGACCTCGTCCTCGGCCCCTCGTAGGAGCTGCAACAGGAGGATCGGGCTGCTGATCGGTAGATGAGGAAGCACGCATTCTCGCCATCTGTGAGAGAATAGAATAGGAAATCAGTTAGCATTTAGAATTCAAACAGCACGACAGAAAAGGAGAAATGTGAAGTTATTCCTAACTTTGCAGCCTCTGGGGGATAAGTACAGACGTCTCCGTACCGATCCCTCAGACTCTACCAAGTTTGTCCGTAAATTTGTGAGACCTAAGAAACCTAGAGCTCTGATACCAACTTGTCACGACCCAAAATCCCACCTTCGGGCCGTGATGGCGTCTAACATTGAACCTTCTAGAAAAGCCAACGTTACTGGTTATTTTGATTTATTCCTTTGTTATTTAGCATTTAAAAAGTGATATACAAAAATAAATAGAAATAAAAATGCGGAAGATAAGAAATTCAACAACTTAAATAATAAATTTTACGAAATATCTTTAAACATACCCCTAGAACTGGTGTCACAATTTCACAGATAGTCTAAGATTTATAAAAAACATGTGTCTGAAATAAACAAGTGTAGTTGTCTAGAATGCAAGATAATACAGAAGGAAAGAAATAGATGGTGACGCCAAGACCTGCGGACGCCTGAAGGACTACCTCGGTGTCGCCGTGGACTGAAGGATACTCCCTCGCTCAATGTACACTAGGTCCGGCTCCGTAATCTACACAACATAAAGAAGTGCAGGTGTAGCATCAGTACAACCGACCCCATGTACTGAGTAAGTTTCGAGCCTAACCTCGGCGAAGTAGTGACGAGGCTAGGACACGACAAATAATAAACACCTATGCAATTCAATAATATATAATAGAAATAACGGCAGGAAGTAAACAGTTAAGTACGAATACGGGAAAAACATGCTAGGGTACAAAGGGGAAAACACTTATTGAGTAACAGAACATGACAACCGTCTAGTATCAAAATAACAACAGAGAACAAACAAGTGCACGACATCACCCTTCGTGCTTTACTCTCGTTCTTACCAAAACAATTGCACGGTATCACCCTTCGTGGTTTTACCTCACAATATCATGACACAACATTATCCTTCGTGCATTATCTATCATATCATGGCACGACATCACCCTTCGTGCTTTACACTCTCATCCTCACAATGAAATAAGTAAATACACGGCATCAACCTTCGTGCTTTACACTCTTCCTCACCCAAACAATAACCAAAACACAATTTGGCAGGAAGAACCACAATACAGACCATAAATTTACAACATCCTGGCAAGGGGACAATAACAGAAATATCACCGTCCCAGCAAGGGACACAGCTATAACCAATCTCACTGAACGTACAACATAACCAAATAATCCTCAAACGAACAACTAATCAACAGTGTTCACAACCAAGTATTTCCAACTATTGAATAATCTCCAAAATGAAATCTACTTCATAACATAGTGAATATCGAAGAAAAACACATCTACTATAAGATATGACTCACGGGCATGCTTGACAACAAGGTATAGGTACTCATAACTTCACCTATACATTGAACATGATAATAACACGTAGCACATATGACTCAACACCTATTCCCTCAAGCTAAGATCAGGCCAAACATTTACCTCGGCTCCAAGAATGCAAATCAAGCCTCTACCACCGCCTTTTCCTCTCGAATCTGACTCCGAAACAATCGTATCTAGACATAATCGACTCAATAATATCAATAATTATTCAACAATTCAATTCCAAAGCCTAATTATAGATTTCCCAACATTCTTCCAAAATTTTCAAAATTCGATCCCAGGCCCGCTTGGTCTAAACACGAGAGACCAAAACCCGATCACCCATTCCCCCACGAGCCCGAATATATAATTTGTTTTGAAATCCGACCCCAAAATGAGGTCAAATTCCCAAAAATTCAAAAAGCCCTAACTTTACCCAAAATCCCAATTTCTACCTTTTAATTCCATGATTTTAGGCCTAGAATCTAATAATTGTTGATGAAAAAGGAAGAAAATGAAGTTAGGATTACTTACCTATGAAGATATGGTGGAAAAGGTGCGTTCTAGCCTAATTCTACCTAGTCCCCCAGACCCCTCTCTACTCTATGCGTTTGCACCTATATGAGTGCATTCGCATAGAGTCAACGACCCCCTCCCCATGCCCTATGCTATGCGTTCGCGGCTAGACCTATGCGTTTGCATAGCACAAAATCTCAGACACTAGCAGCTCACCAAAACACCAGAAATTTTAAGTTCAAAAACACCTCGACACCTATCCGAAAAACACCCCAGCCCTCGGGGCTCCAAACCAAATATACACACAACTTCAAATACATCCTACGGACTTATTCAAGTAGTCAAAACACCGAAATAACATCATAAACATCGAGTTAAACCTCAAAATCAATGAAATTCTTTTAAACTTCCAAAACTTCTAAATTTTCTATTTTAGATCCGAATCACGTCAAACTAAATCCGTTTCTTACGAAATTTCAAAGATAACACATATAAAACGTATTGAACCTGTTCCCGGCTCCGGAACCATAATACGGGCCCGGCATCACGGGTTTCACATCAACTCTCATTTTCAAAAACCTTTATATTTTCAGAAAATAATTTTCTTCAAAAATTCATTTCTCAGACTTGGGACCTCGGAATTCGATTCCGAGCATACGCCCAAGTCCCATATTTTCCTACAGACCCTCCGGGACCATCAAATCACGGGTCCGGGTCTGTTTACCAAAATATTGACCAAAGTCAATTTTACTCAAATAATTAACGTAAAATCGTAATTTAATCAATTTTCCACTTAACGGCTTCCCGGCTACACGCCCGGACTGTGCACGCATATCGAGGTAAGATAAAAAGAGGCTTTCATGGCCTCGAAATATAAATTTAGCTAAAATTACACGGGATGACCTTTTGGGTCATCACATAAATTGATCGGAGAAACTCCTAATTGCCGTGCATACCACAATTTCAAAAGGATTGTCCTGAATTTTTGTCCAATTGTTGTCCACATTTTCAATAAATAAATAATAATATTTATTTACATTAATAATATTTATTAACATTAATGGAATTCCATGGAGGTATTATTCATGGCATAAGTTCTCATTGAGTTAATTAGATTATGTGACAACTGATATTATTTCAGTTTAATATGGCAGTTTGAACATTTTTTTGGTTGTTTTAGCTGCATTTTTAAGTGATTATTATTCTGAAATTATTTATATGAACATGATTTGCAGTGCTGGAATTTTTTTGTGCCAATGAACATAGATTATGTGTATTATGTAATAGTTTTTATAGTTATAGGCAATGATTGGAATGACCCCATACAACTATATACCCTTTTAGTATACGGAATGAGCAGGTTGCTTTGCGAATATTTAGCTTGCAATGGGAGCATGTAATTTTCTCATATGTTTATTGCATCCTTTAATGTTTTGGTACAATAGTATAGTCGCAGATAGTTGTAGAAATATTAAAGAGCATCATATACTCTGTTGGTATACATGTATACCATATTGGTATCATATGGTACTAGAAGTCTTTTTTGCTACTAATACTTTTATTGCATTTTTCAATATTTTATTATCATTTCTATTCTAACTAGTATATATGGAGATTTGGTGGTAGTAGATTATGTTTTCTTGCTCCATCACTAGTTATGTTACTGTTAATGGTAGAGTGTATACTGATATTTATAGGGAATGAGATCAAGGTTTGCATGTCAATCACGTGTTGATTCTTAGAATCTGATTATGTATTTATGGTGCTCAACAACAGTCAGTGTGATATTCAGTGAATTAGGTTAATAGCTTGTTTGACCAAACTTCTAAAATCAGCTTATTTTGGGAGTGCTTTTCTCAACAGTACTTTTAAAAAAAGTGTTTTTAGTGAGAAGCAGTTTGTGTTTGACTAATTAATTTGAAAAATATTTTTGAGGAGTAGGTGTTTGGCCAAACTTTTGGAAACTGCTTCTAAGTGTATTTTTCTCAATAGTGCTTCTCAGAAAAGTGCTTTTGGAAAGAAGCTACTTTTTTCTTCTCTCCTCAACAACACGTTTTTTCCTTCCAAAAGCTTGGCCAAACACCTCAATTTTTGGCCAAAAGTGCTTTCGGCCAAAAAAGCACTTTTGGCCCAAAAATTGAGGTGTTTGGCCAAATAGACTATAAGTGACAACTGATATTATTAGGTTTAATAATTGAATTTTAGAAAATGAAAAAAAAAAAAGATAAAAGATATATTATACTAGTTATACTTTAAAAAAAATGTGAACAAATATTTACTATATCAATTATTTTTTCTTATTATATAAAAAAAAAGTGAAAACAGTAAATGAAATTATATTATGAAGAGAAAAGAACATTAAAAAGATAAGTTAAATGAAATTAGAAAAGGAAAAAAGAAAAAAAACAAGAACAAATGAGAAAAAAAGAAAAGGAGAAAAAAAGGAAAGAAAAAGGAAAAGAAGCATAGAAATAAAAAAGAATTAGAGCCCGTTTGTATTGGCTTATTTTAAGTGATTTTAAGTTATTTTGTAGTGTTTGGATAAAGTAAAAAAATACTTTTAAGCACTTGTTTTTAAGCTAAAATGACAAAAATAAGCCAAAAGTCAAAAGTTAGAATTCCTAACTTATGACTTTTGGCTTAAAAGTTACTTGCAACAAGCCCATCCAAACGGTCTCTTAAAGAAAAAAAGAGAAAATTTCTCACAAAAACTACTATAAGTAAAAAATATAATTAATTTGATGGCTAGAAAAACAAATGAATAGATAAAGATAAATAGTTTTATTTTTATGAATAAGTGGCCTTTAATAAAATTGTAATGTTAGGCCCTAAACAAAGAGTGAATTCAAGCACTGCCCACTAAACGACAACAAGCAATTACGACGACCTCAAAGTAGTTGAAATGGGAACAAACGACATAAATAAAAACAAAAAGGATCACAACTGTGGACTTTACAGACTTGGATAAAGGAAAAATGATCCTTCTCAAAGTGTGGATATGTTGGAATTTTCTTTCTTTTTTAATGTTTATCCTGATTTATATTAAATAAATGAATGCAATATATATTTAATTGAACACATAAAATAAACCATACGTATACCATCAATACTGAAATGGTAGATGGCATGACTTGCACCTGTATAAAATGCTCGTGTTCATTGTCCTTTACTGATGTTCTAGGAATATGATCGACAAATAAATATAAGTTCATTCACACTTTCATCTCTTAAATACTTCATTTTTACTTTATATCTACTAATTGTGGTTTAGCAAAGCTACATCCAGGAATATCAAACTAAAGAGCATTCTACACGGTGTAACTTAGGCTATCAACCATGCCAGTACGACTGAATATGCATTTAGAAAGGTCAATCCCTCCCCTACGACACTAAAAAAATCGGACCGAACTTCTAAACCATCCGCTTTCATAGAACAATATCGTGGCAAGGCCTCGTAGCCAGGGAGAATAGAATTGGAAGGTTACATTAGAACATCGGTAATAAAGTCGAGAGGACACCTAAAAATAGCTTTAGAAGCCAGATTAGGAAAGTGTTTTCCGTGTTCGAGCAAATACAATGCGACATCCAATCAAAAAAGGGTTGGGGTCCGATCTGCGCACACATCACTAGATTGATACACTTTGGACCTATTAGAGGGGGGAAAAGCCAACTTAAAGTATTTAAATGAAAAATCGTATGTATTCAGCTTATCTTATTCCTGATCTGACGTAAATTGAGTAAAAGCGCTCGTTTAACTAATTCAAATGGAAATATAAAGGCTAAATTACATGTGATGAACTACTATTAATTTTAATAACTAAAGTATAATCTGTAATGATTAAAAAGCTTATTAAAATCTCGGACTGACTTAGAAAAAACTTGTTATTGTTATAAGCTGAAGTTTCCTTTTCCTCTTGTCAATCAAATTATTAACCATAATTTGGGAAATAATTTGTGTTGGCTAATTAATTATTCATTGGCTCCAGATCTCAAGATGTGTAAGTTCAAACAGAAATTTGCAGAATAGTGACTCTTCACACTACAAAAATAAATTGAAATTAGCTACGAACGTCGTTGCTAATCTGTCGCTAAAATAATCGTAGCTAGCAGAATTTCTTGATAATCTGTCCCCAAATAAGATTAGCAACATATTTTTTTGTTTAGCTACAGAATTTGTCCGTCGATAAAACATGATTTTTAGTAGTATCACTCCATGTTAAATCCATCAATTTCCCGAAATTGACGAGAATCTTGGCGAAGCTAGAGTGTCTAGAACAAGTTTGGTTGAACCCAATAGCTTTGGTTCGAACTTTGTATTTCTTTAAAAAATACGTTGAATATGTATAAATTTTTAACTTAGAACCCATTAACTTAAAAATATTAGAATCTCCGATTCAACATATAAGCTTGTAATTCTGACTCGTCCTCTGAGACAAACATTTGCTTTATATGTGCTTTGACGAGGAACCTTCAACCTTCAAACATTTGTATGTACGTACAATACAAGAAAGCTACATTTCTGGTGTGAATATTATTACACTCTTGACACAAAATTACAAAATCTTATCCTTAAAATTGTTTGGATTATAGTTATGGCCGGTGGTGAAAGCGTGAAACTAAACGGCCGTCATCTACATGTGGTATTGAATTGTATCTTTTTTTATTATTGTATGGATCAAAATCTGACTAAGAATATTTGACATGAAATGGTAATACAGAAAGCAATTTGACCGAGATCGATTAATAACCAATAAAGCTCACCGCCAAGCAGTCGATCATGGCTGAGATCAAGTGTCAGAAGGAGCATTAACGGCTAGTTTAGTAACGAGATTTTCGATGGAATATTCCATTGAATATTCTCTCTGTTTGTACTTTTATGGTTAATGGGGGGTGTGTCCCTTATAAATAGAAAGAGAGACCAGGTGATATGCACGTAATATTCTCTAATAAAAACTCTCTTGAAAAACAGACTCTCTAGATAAATATAAACATCATCTTTCTAAAGAGATTCGTTTTGTTCATTATTCTATACTTTTCCTATCAAATCTGAAAAAGTCTCCAATATTCTCATAGTTATTTGTCATTCATCATTGTCAGAAGGAAGAATCATCCAGCTCATTCAATATTTGGCGAATCATTCTCCTCCCATTATTGACCTTGAAATATTAAATACACGTTGTATTAATCCTGTTCCGACACTGTACAACATCATCCACATAGACTGATTATAGATCTGAAGTTATTATCTTTAACTAGGCTTAACCTCTCATATATAAAATTAATTAGCTTAACCAAAGGCTCATATTTTTTGTTCAAACAATTATCTCCTTCAAGATTACATAGAATTTACTCTATGTTTTATTATCCTTTTAAGTGAGTAGTGATGACAATTCTACATATTTTTCTCATTTTCTCTACTCATAATATTTTATATTATTTGAATTCCAATAAATTATGTCATTAGATTAAATCAAATGAGAAACGTGTCATTCATTTTTACTATTATTGCTTGTTTATGAGGAAAAAGAAAAAGGACATCCCAGTGTACTAAGTTTTTGTTGTGCGCGGGATCTGACGTATGCAGTCTTAACCTGCATTTCTGCAAGAGGCTGTTTGCGCGGCTCGAACCCCTGACCTACTGGTCACATGACAACAACTTTACGAGGATGTTTTCATTTAATAAAATAAAATTATACATGTCATGAAGATCCTAAACTAACTCTGATATTCAAGTTTAAAGATTTAATAAAGAAAAAAAGAAAAAAAAAGAAAAAAAAACAGAAGTTGATATGAGATGCTATCAATGAATAGGCTTTAAATAAGATGAGAAAAGACAAGTGATTAGCTCAAGCAAGATATACATAAATATTAGGTCACACGTTACACATTAATTTAATGTAATTAGTTAACTTAATAATGATGGGAACACCTTAGTCCAATAAATCCTTATTACATTGATGTTGACTATCGAGATAATATAAATTAAAAAAGATTATTGAGATAAGTACAATCTAATAGAATATATTTGAGATTTGGTTGTCCAATATTTTCTTCCCTCTACAAATTTTCAAGATTAATTAAAATTTTACCTCGCTGAAGAATGCTAAGTTACTATGAAATATAGGGTCTAAGCCAAAACTACGAAATTCTGCCGAGCCCGTAAATCGAAGGCTAGCTCCGCCGCCGTTTACAACAATTTAGCTATTATCCGGCAGGAAATATTTATCCACAGGCCACATGTGATATTTATATCAAAAGAATAAATACAATACTCCCTCCGTTTCAATTTAGATGAGGTAGTTTGACTCGACACGGAGTTTAAGAAAAAAAACTTTTGAAACTTATGGTCTTAAAAGTTTTGTGGGGCCATGACATTTGTGTGGTTATAAAAATTTCTCATTAAGGGTAAAATGTGTAAAATGAAGAGTTTAAAGTTAAATTATTTCTAAATTTAGAAATATGTCATTTATTTTGGAACAGACTAAAATGGAAAGTATCTCATCTAATTTGAAACGGAGTGAGTAAAATATTTTTTCCATACACTTTTATCCCTTATCGATGACTAACTAACATATATTTTCACCTTAAATTACACCTAACTATGGTAAATTAAGAGGTTTGGTATAAACACAGAGTGTGGTTAAGTATTTTCCGCCATCCATCGACGTAGAGAACTAAAAACAACAACAACATATCCGGTGTGTTCTCATAAGTGGGGCCTGTGGAGGGCAGTATGTATCCAGACCTTACTGTTACCTTATGAAGGTAGAGACCATGTTTCAGGAAGACCCTCGGCCCAATAAAAGTAAAATCACAACAGTTACGATAAAGAATTACGGAAAGCAAAATAGTCAGAAAAAATAAAACCGAAGCAAAGGAAATATCTGATAATAATAACGATCTAAAAATAAGGAACACGAGGATAACACTAGTACTACAGCGACGTAGAGAATCACGTTTTCCG
>ML412976.1:0-32500 GCA_005239525.1 Nicotiana knightiana | reverse complement strand
ATTGACTCTCTTCCTCATATCAAGCACTTGATTATGTTCTCCTCTCGCACGAGGAGACGCTTTCACATTCCCGTTTCGTGGTATCCATCTTTTCTCCACATATCTAGTAGATATGCAGCACTAAATAAAGTTGATCTTGAAGTGGAATATTTCCAAATTCAGGTGAAGAAACTTATGACTTGATAACAATAATAGTAAGAAAATTGCTGAACAGTCAACTACGATATCATACTTTGATCGGATAAAATTTTCAATACCAACTCTGGCGGATTTGGGTGGCAGCTCGGCTTCCCAGTAGCTATTTGATATCTGATTTCCCATTGCTAAATGTAGGAAGAAATCAAGTTATTCAAGGAGAATAAAAGACTGCTGATAATACTTAAGAGCCAGAGGAAAACATGGTTTGCTCACTTTGAATAAATGCAACTTGCTCCGGAAGCCAGGTGTCCAATGTGGCCGATCGTACCTGCATCAGTATAATGCATAAGTTCCATTGGAAGGTTAGGAGAAAACCTATGTTGCACGGGCTCTCCAAAATGCTGCCGCACCAATGTCGGATCCTCCAGAAATGTACTAATTTTGGAGGATCCGACACATATCCGGCAATATTTTTGAAGATCCGAGCAACATAGGAAAAAACTTGTAGCATACTAAGTATCCACAATCAACAAATGAATTAGACGTCATTATGCAAATGAACAGACATGAAAACGATTAGATGTAGTTGTTCGTGAAGATGATCAGTAGTAATGAGATAGCACCTTTAATCACCATTCTAACCTATGTTTTTCGGACTCTTTGAAAATATTGTCGGATATGTGTCGGATCCTCCAAAAATGCACAACTTTTGGAGGATTTGAACACACAGCCACCGATATTTTTGTAGAGTCTGAACAACATAGATTCTAACACGTAGAAATGACAAGATGAAAGCAAGTTAGAGCAGACAATATGTAAAAAAGTTAAAGAAAGCAAAATGAAGTACTAGAACAGTAAAACCAGACCTTTGATATATGTACTCCGAGACTCCTGTGAACACCCGAACAGTGCAAACATATGAAGATTCCCAGGTTCACACTAGCCCATCTTGGACCTCTGCATGAAATAAATAGTCAATATAATGGAGAGCAACCTAACCGGTGTTTAACTGTGTTATTACTTCTTTATCGTTCAATTTCTAACAAAAGAAGGAAGCACATATTCTTCACTTTCATTTCTAGTCCGCATTAAACTATAGATAGTGATGCTCATTGACATACCTGCTTTTGCAATCGGCACATTCTCGATTCTCTGACAATTTGAGTAGTCCCTCAAGTATCTGCAAGAAGGATACAAGAAAAAATAGATACATTCTATAAGCTTAATGGAAAAAATATTTAGAAACTACTAGCTTCGGGAAGGGAGAAGGGGAGCCTTGGCATAACCGGGAAAGTTGATGCCGTGTGATTAGGAGGTCACGGATTCGAGCCGTGGAAACAGTCTCTTCAGAAATGCAGGGTAAGGTTGCGTATAATAGACCCTTGTGGTCGTGGCCTTCCTCAGGAGCTTAGTACACCGGACTACCTTTATTTTATTATTAGCTTCGGGAAGGGGAGAATGGACTACTTCAAACTGAATATATGTTGCAGGTTTTTTCTGCAATACAACATCAATAATAACTACTATGCCTCGATTCTCAACTAGCTAGGGTCAACTTGATCATGTTTCCTCTTTGATACCTTGTTGAAAATCTACTTTCAAAATCATCTATTCTGAAAATAGAGGAATGCATTAACCATTCTACTCTTATCAGTTATCAACATCAACATCCTTGCAATTTAGCAATTTCCTGGATGATACTTAGTTGTATCAAGTGCTATTAGAGGAACAAACATTCTTTCAAATACAACCACATTCTAAAATCAGCTCAACGACTCATCAAATATCCATGAAATAGCCTAGTCTAGTGACTAGAAAAGGCTACTTTTTCTAAGGCAACAACAAAGCTCGGAAGAACATATGATAGCACCAGAATCAACAAAGTTGCACTCTCTCAAAGTAACAGTTCAATTTTCAAAGAAGCATGCGACATCATACGAATAACAAAGCAACTTTTCTTGTTTCCAGCGACTTCTATTCGTATTTTGATTAAATTTTACCAAGTGAATTAGACCGATTACTTACTGATAATTCAAGTAAAAAGGTTCATCCAGATTAATCTACAAAGACCAACTTTTCTTGGTAACGCCTCAGTAAACAAATCTCATACTTAAGGTAGGATGAAAGGGCAGCCCGGTACACTAAGCACCTGCTATGTGGGGATATAGGGAAGGACCGGACCACAAGGGTGTATCGTATGCAGCCTTACCCTCATTTCTGCAAGAGGCTGTTTTCACGGCTCGAACCCGTGACCTCTTAGTCACATGGCAACAACTTTACCAATTATTTCAGGTAGGATGATTGCTATTAAATTCGGCTCAACGACTCAATCAAGTATCCAAGAGAATATTCATCCCCAAATTTTTGCTCTATTCTGTTTCTAAAAGACTAGCCTAGTTTACTGACTAGGAAAATCCACCTTTTCCCAAAGAGACAGCAGCTCAAGGGAACACTTGATAGCACTAGAATCAACAAATCTGCGCTATCTCAGATCATTGGTTTAATACCCCAAGAAGTTAGGCCTTGTTGTAATGCCCAAGTGATGCTATATAAATCTATGTTACTCGTACTCTTCAAAGATGTTGTTGGGTGCGTGTCGGATCCTCCAAATTTAGTGCATTTTTGAAGGATCCGATACGGGTGCGGCAACACTTTTGGAGAGTCCGAGCAACATATATATAAATGACATCTCGACGACAAATTTTTCCTTCTCTCTTATTTTTTCCTATCATAATGCTTCTTTACACTTACCAGAAAGTTTTTGTAAGGTAACTAACAATGGAAAGACTTCCAGACACAGTTCATCAGAATTAAAAACAGCGCATGTTCTATTGGCATTAGGTTAAAAATATAGGTTAACATTGATATCGACGCTATAAATTTGATTGGCAAATCGATTTTTTCCTTCAAGAAGACACCACCAAAATCTCATATACTCTAAAGGAAATTCTCCACCATTAGATTTTTTTATTCATAACTTTATTTTCCATGCTTTTGATTCAAGCCAAGTAATAATGCAACTTTTCTTCTGTTCATATACACTTAACTATTCTTTTATTTTTTATTTTTCCATAGGTAAAGTAGAAAATGAAAAATAATCTAAAATTCTTGATATAGTGTTTTTTTTTTTTTTTGTGGATACAGAGAAGTTAGTCCATAATGCTTAACCAACCTCAGACATATCAAATGAATAAGATCTGTATTAATGAATATATCNTGTTTTTTTTTTTTTTTTGTGGATACAGAGAAGTTAGTCCATAATGCTTAACCAACCTCAGACATATCAAATGAATAAGATCTGTATTAATGAATATATCAATTGAAATACAGGTTGGACACATACATATGGCAGTCTGTCAATGAATTAATCTAAATACCAACCACCTATTTGTCAAGTAAAGTCAAATACCAATAAAGCTAAAATTTTTGCACACACACAAGTGAAGATTCTGAATAATTATGAACAAAGCTCACATCTTTTATTCTTTTTTTTTTATCAGAATTTTATTCAGAAGCTGTTTAATTGAAACCCCATCAAAATTTAAATAAAAAAAAGTGAATTTAGTAATCTCATAAACCCGAAAGTCCTTTTTTTTTTTTTTCTTTTTTTTTTGTGGTTTGAACTTACATAATCCAAGAATCACAAACAACCCCAGAAACAAAAAATACCAAGAACAATGATGTGTTATAAGCTAGTTCTATCAAACTAAGAAACAAATTTAGAAGAAGAAGAATTAATCTAAATAGCCGTCCACCTATTCTCGTAAACTAAAAATAACTGGCGAATGTATAATATATGTATAACTATGTATAACCAATATATAATTTATGTATACCGGCTAGAAAAAGTAAACAGTGAATCTAACCGGCTATTTATGTAACAATCTCATTAACTAAGAAAAACTTGGGTTTCTGAAGAAAAATACTGTTTCATCCCTCCGTTTCAATTTATGTGGCATCGTGAAGTCTGATTGGACACCACGTTTAAGAAAGAATAACCTTTAGAAACTTGTGGTCTTAAACACGGCTTAAGATTTTTATAGCTATATAAAAAGGTTACATCTTTTCTTTTCTCAGAATTTCATAGAGAAGTTGTTTAAATTGAAACCCCATCAAAAATTAAGCGAGATAATGTATTTTGCACATAATTCAAGAATCAAACAACCCCAGAAACAAAAAAACACCATGAACAATACTGAGTCATGAACATACTTATATGCTCTATTAAACTATGGATTAAAATCTAAATTTGGGTTAACTCTGACGAAAAATACTGTTACAGCATAAAACAAAACTAAATTTAAAGGGAATTAAGGGAAAATACCTTCATATGTTTAGCATTAAGCTCCTTTGAAACTCTTGCTTTTTCATTCATAGTGGAATTCCAAAAAAAGCTATAATTAAAACTCTCTTTATTTTATTTATTTCTAATATTGGAATTATGAACTGGTAGGAGAGAATCTATGCCAAACTGGACGTGAAGATGAAAGAGAGAAAGGAGAGAAAGTAGAGAAGAAGAAAATTTGAAAGTGGAGTTGTTCTTTTTTTATGAATAATAATAATAATAATAATAAAATCTTATATTTCGGCTTTGTTTTGGAATGTTGCGTGTAACCCCGCGTGGAAGAGGCCGTCATTGGTAGTTATTCCTAGTTGGAATTTCCATGCATAAGCTAACACTTTTAATATTTTTCTTAGTGGAGGTGGGACCAGAAAAAGTGACGTCTTTTCATTATAAGATTTATTTTTAAGACAGAAACTATTAAATGAAATTAATACTTCTCTAAAATAATGTCTGACATACGCACAAACACATATTTTTCCAAATATAAGAAGAAGACTGATTTGTGTAATTTCAGAAGGAAGTAACTGTTAGGAAAATGGAGATACAACAGTTGTCTAATTTCAAAAGGAAATAACTATTAGGGAACTTGAGATAGAATAATTAAATCTAGAAAGACTTGTTACATTATGGAAGGAGTGGGTGGACGAGGACGGTTCGAGCAGGACGGACAGACTTCTAGGCTGGTAAGCTTCTAAAGAAGGAGTGCGCATGTCACCTTAGGCAAATCCCATATTGCAATAAAAGAGCAAAGTAAAGAGCTTTACAAGGCACAACACAAGTTCACATGGTACTCATGCTTTTCGAGCTAGTTGTGGCTTCATTGAAAAGATAAATTTGTGCAGGCCTAGGTACAAAACGGACAATATGTGCCATGATCTTGGGTCATGATAAATATGGTATCAAACCCGGAAAGCCCATGGCGGAGGGTGGGTCTTGCAGGTTTGGAGTGGCTCACTGGGTTGTTTAATGTTATTTTTAAGACGAAGAAGATGCAAGAATGGAGGTGGAGTACGATGGTTTCGCTATACAAGAACAAGGGTGATATATAAAATTACAACAATTATAGGGGTATCAAGTTGTTGAGTCACACTATGAAGGTTTGAGAGAGGGTGGTGGAGGCCAGGGTGAGGAGCTGCATGTCTATTTCCGAAAATCAGTTTGGATTCATGCCGGGGCGTTCGACTACGGAAGAGATTCATCTAGTAAGGAGATTAGTGGAGCAGTACAGGGAGAGGAAGAAGAACTTGCATATGATGTTTATTGACCTTGAGAAAGCTTACGATAAATTCCCGAGGGAGGTCCTACGGAGGTGTTTAGATGTTAGCAGCGTTCTGTTAATGTACATTAGGGTGATTAAGGATATGTATGATGATGCTAAGACTCAGGTGATGACTGTAGGTGGTGACTCGGAGCATTTCCCTGTAGTGATAGGGTTGCACCATGGATTGGCTCTTAGCCCATTTTTATTTTCCTTGGCGATGGATATATTATCACGACATATCCAAGGGGAGGGGCCTTGGTGCATGCTATTTGTCAATGATATAGTGTTGATTGACGAGACGCAAAGTGGAGTTAACGCGAGGTTGGAGGTTTGGAGACAGACCTTGGAGTCTAAAAATTTCAAAATGAGTATAACCAAGACAGAATACATGGAGTACAAATTCAGTGATAGGACCCATGAAGTAGACGTAGAGGTAAAGCTTGATGCTCAAGTTATCCCCAAGAGAGCGAGTTTTAAGTATCTCGGGTCTATTATCTAGGGCAACAGGGAGACTGACGAAAATGTCGCACATCGCGTCGGAGCGGGATGGATGAAGTGGAGGCTCACTTTAGGTGTTTTATGTGATAAGAATGTGCCGCCAAGACTTATGGGTAAGTTTCATAGAGTGGTGGTTCGACTGACTATGATGTATGGGGCTAAGTGTTGGCCAGTCAAGAACTCCCACGTGCAGAAGATGAAAGTAGCGAGATGAGGATGTTGATATGGATGTGTATGTGTACCAGGAGAGATAGGATTAAGAATGAAGCTATTCGCAACATAGTGAGAGTAGCCCCCGTGGAGGACAAGATGCAGGAGTCGAGGCTGAGATGGTTCGGACATGTTAAGAGAAGAAGCATTGATGCTCCTGTCAGGAGGTGTGAGAGGTTGGCCATGGAGAGTTTGAGAAGAGGTCGAGGTAGGCCTAAGAAGTACTGGGGAGAGGTGATTAGACAGGACATGGAGCTGTTTCAGCTCACTGAGGACATGACCCTTGATAGGAGGGTGTGGAGGTCGAGGATTAAGGTAGAAGGTTAGTCGGTAGTTTTTAGTTGTTCACTGATAGTCTTAGTAGCTTGCATGTCCCTTCATATTCTTAGATTTTTATTACGTTATGTGGTTTTATTCGCCACAGGTATTGTATTCCCTATTGCTATTATTTGGTATTACCTATCCTTTATCTCTCCCTTTTTCTTTTCTCTTACTTCTTTCTTCCTTCCTTATTTTCCTCTTCTTCTTCTTACCCTTCCTGAGCCGAGTATCTATTGGAAACAACATCTCTACCTGCATTAGGTAGGGATAAGGTCTGCGTACAGACTACCCTTCCCAGACCCCACCTGTTGGGATCATACTGGATTTGTTGTTGTTGTTATTGTTGTTTTAGGTTTACAACCTTCTGAAGAATGAGTGCACACGTCACCTTAGGTAAATCCTTTATAGGAATAGGAGAGAGCTTTGTAAATCACAACACAATTTATATCGTACGCGTGCTTTTGCAGCTCAATGTGGCATAATCCGAAAGATAAATTTGTATGGACCTAAGTTCAAAGCAAACAATATATGCCATGAGTTTGGATTGTGACAGTTATGTGATTCTTTGTTTCTTGTCAATGCATTCAAGAGTTGAAAAGTGAACTTTGCAAATTAAGGTATCACGATCGAGTTCCTTGTACAATGCTATCTGGTTTTGCATTTTTTTAATTCATTTATAAGAGTATTGATAGGTTATGCATCTTGTTATGTTTTGATGATCTAACAAACTTAATGTTAAGAACAAGATAAATAATATGTTCCACACCCTTAAGCACTCAAGAACAACAAAGCTCAAGTCAGGGACTAGATATTCTCTCTGGTGTGTGTTCACCTGGCAAGTGACTTTCCAAGGGCATCAAGAACAAAGAACAACATAACGAAGGACCAGTTTCCTACATCGAGTCATTATAGTCCTTAGTTGTGTTGTACATTTGTCAAAGTGTTTTAATTGTAATTCCTACTTACTTAGTTAGAAGCATTGCGTAGGAAATCTGTTGTAAAATTATAAACTTTGTGTTTGTGTCTTGGCTAGAGTTATTCGAGTTTTAAGCTTTGTAATAGAGTATTACAAAGGGGCTTGTGATAGAATTATTACAAGTTAGTGAGGGATTAAGAGGTTAATTTCTAGGTTACAATAGTTTGTAATCTGAAAGTTTTCTCAATAGTAAAGTTGAAATCATACAAGGTTAGGTCGTGGTTTTTAATCCCGTGAGCTGAGAGTTTTCCACGTAAAACTCCATTGTGTTATTTACTTACTGCTATGTGTGTGAGTTTTGTCGGAACTAATAGAGAACCTGATTCTCAATATAGTTTGGTGGACCCTAAGTTTCTATCAATTGGTATCAGAGCAGGTTCTTTCTATCAGGATAACACCTAGAAAGGATCCTCATGGCTACTCCACCAAACTTTGAAGAAGGTCAATCTACCTACAGACCACCAAGATTCAACGGTTAATACTATGGATGGTGGAAGACAATGATGCACGAGTTTATCATGGCGGAAGATTCAGAGCTCTTGGATGTCATCTGCGATGGACCCTTCGTTCCTACGAACACCACTAGTGAACCAGCAGTGACAATTCCTAAAACAAGAAAGGAATTCAACGATGTTGACCGCAAGGCTATAAAGAAGAATTTTTTAGCAAAAAAAAATCCTCGTCTTTAGTATTGGACCAGACGAATACAACATGATTTCAGCATGTCAATCCGCCAAGGAGATCTGGGAAGCTCTCCAAACAGCTCATGAAGGGACAACTCAAGTTAAACAGTCGAAGATTGACATGCTTACCACAGAGTATGAACTCTTCAGGATGAAGGATGATGAGTCCATTCAGGACATGCACACTCGTTTCACCTCTATCATCAATGAGCTTCATTCTCTGGGAGAAATCATTCCAGGAACAAACTTGTTAGGAAAATACTTAGTGTATTACCTGGTACCTGGGAAAGCAGAGTTAATAATATCACAAAGGCAAAGGATCTGCAGAAGCTGACCATTGATGAACTCATTGGTAATTTGAAAACCTATGAGATAAAGAAATAGAAGGATAATGAGAGAAGAGAGCCTAAAAGGGAGAAGAACCTGGTCGTCAAGACAAACAACAATGACTCAAGTGGTGAAGATGCTGATATGGCTTATCTGACAAAGAGATTTCAGAAAATGGTTCCCAGAAATGGAGGTATTCCAAAAAGGGGCAGCTTCAGCAAGCCAAGAGGCTATGATCTATGTCATAAGTGCAAAAAACCAGGACACTTTATCAAGGACTGCCCTCTCCTCAAGCAAGATCAGTACAAACATAACACAGACAAAGCAGCCAAGAGGAACCATGTTCCTTACAAACGATTCAAGAGAAAAGATGTCACTGAAAATGTTGTGAAACAAGCTCTTGCTGCATGGGGATACTTTTCCAGCGAATCTGGAGAGAATGATGACCAAGGTAACAGCTCCATGATGGCAGTAGAAAGTGAAGCAGCTGAATATGACTACATCTTTGCCCTAATGGCATAAGCTGACGATGATGAAGATGATGATGATGAGGTAAACTTTCTAGATGTTCAAGGAAATCTGAAGTCTTACTCTTAGAAAAAACTTATGTCTTTGGAAAATGTATTAATTGATGCTTATCATAGTCTTACAAATGATAAAAATTCTTTAACTGTGGAAATAGGAGAAGTAGAACATGAGAGAGATAATCTAGTAGTTGTGGCGGTATATCTGAAAGAAGCTATTGAGAGTTTGAAGAAAGAAAGGGAAGTTTTAATTGAAAAGGTTGCTAACATTGAGCATGAGAGAGATGATTTATTAGTAGTAGTTGTGGAACTAAAGGAAACAATTGAGGAACTAGAAAGGAAAGGTAGGCATCAGATCACTCAAAAGAGAAAGGAAGTTGCAAATGAGACATACCTTAGGCTTGAAGATGAGCTAAAATCAGTGAAATTTAGTCTGTGCGTTGAACTTGAGAGAAATAAACAACTTCAGGAAGACCTAAAGAGTTAAGAATGATCTGGAAAAATCTCTTAAGTGGACCGGGTCCTCTAATACTATCACCGCCATGTATACGAACCCGGCCGGTCGTTTCGAGAGTTGTAGCCACATTCCCCTTTTCTGCTCGTTTTTGTGCTTCACTATTGTTTTATGACTTATCGGGTTAGTCGGTTCGGGTCCGGAGAGAATTCAGAGTGAGTTGAGATACTTAGTCTCTTAATTGAAAGCTTAAGTTGGAAAAGTAGATCGGATGTCGACTTATGTGTAAATGACCTCAGATTTGAATTTTGATGGTTATGTTAGCTCTGTTGGGTGATTATTGACTTAGGAGAGTGTCTGGATCATGATTTGGAGGTCCGTAGTAGAATTAGGCTTGAAATTGCGAAAGTTGGAATTCTGAAAAATCTGACAGGGAGTGGACTCTTTGATATCGGGGTTGGATTGCGATTACGAAAGTTATAGTAGGTTCGTTGTGTCAATTTCGACTTGTGTGCAAAATTTGATGTCAATCGGACGTGGTTTGATAGGTTTTGGCGTAGTTTGTATAATTTGGAAATTTCAAAGTTCATTAGGCTTGAATCCGTTTGCGATTCGTATTTTTGATGTTGTTTGAGGTGGTTTGAGGATTCGACTAAGTTCATATGATATTTTAAGACTTGTTGGTACGTTTGGTTGAGGTCCTGGGGGCCTCGGGTTGATTTCGGGTGGTTAACGGACTTGGAATTTAATTTGAGAAGTTGCCGAAGTCTGTGTGTTGATGGTGTGATCACACCTGCGGAGAGGGAAACACAGATCCGAGCCTGCAGGTATAGGTGAAGGTCCGCAGGTGCGGAAATGGAGGAGAGAAAAGGCAGAGGGGCGCAGGTGCGAAGGTTTTCCCGCACCTGCGAGCATGCAGAAGCGGGAAAGAAAGCTGCAGAAGCGGCAATGGCCAGGAGGAGCAGGGGTCACAGGTACGAACGATTTCCCGCACCTGCGAGGGCAAAAATGCGGACTGTGAGTCGCAGAAGCGGAGGAAGTGAGGTCTAAGTGATTTTCGCAGAAGCAAAACTTTCACCGAAGAAGCGGAATCGCAGAAGCGAATTTTTGGCCGCAGGTACGTAAGACCTAGGCAGAACATATAAATACGATGTTTCGAGATTTTTCACCATTTCCATCATTTTGAGCTCGGACTTTGGAGTTTTTTGAGAGGGTTTTTGAAGAGATTATTGGGGTAATCTCCTTTTGTTTATTTTTCTTCAACAATGATGTTTCCCCACTGATTTTCCACCTAGTTGGTATGCTTTTGAGGTGAAATTTGAGGGTTCGAGTCTATGGATTGGAGAGTAAATTTTGGGGATTTAAATGAATATTTGATGTATGATTTTTGTAAATTTTGTATGGTTAGACTCGTGAGTGAATGAGCTTTCGGGTTTTGTGACTTTTTTCGAATTTCGAGACATGGGCCCGGGGGCCGGGTTTGAGCCATTTCGGATTTTGGCTTATAATTTTGTGTTTTTCTTTTGGAATTGATTCCTTTAGCCCGTATTGATTGTATTGTACTACTTGTGGCTAGATTCGGGATGTCTAGAGGCCGATTTGCGAGGCAAAGGCATATTAGAGTAGAGTTTTGCTCGGGTTGAGGTAAGTAACAGTTTTAAATATGGTCCTCAAGGTATGAAACCCCAAATTTTTTATTATATGATTTTTTTGGAGGTGACACACATGCTAGGTGATGGGCGTGTAGGCGTGCACCATGGGAATTGGGAATTGGTCCATTCCGTGAAACTGAAAAGTTGAATAAACTTTTTATTAGCTATTTGCTTCATGCGTTATAGAAATTTGAATGTGAATCATTTTAGAAACCATGTTTAGGCTTTATGTTGGTATTATTGGAAGCCACAGAGGTCGTGTTACAGGTTGAATGACCTGCTAAATTCTATTTATACTCAATCTAAGTTTTTATTTGCATATCATATCTCAGTCTCTATTATTCTTGTTGATACATCATATTATTGTTGTTTGGGCTGATTTTTCCTGATTTCTGAGAGCCCAAGAGACTGGAGAGATTGATGGCTAAGTGAGGTTGAGGGCCTGACTGTGAGGATATTTATGGGATCGGGTTGCACGCCACAACATGTTTCATTGATATATGTCATGCTTGGCTTGATATAGCGCTTGGGCTAAAGGAGCACCTCCGGAGTTTGTACACACCCCCAGTGAGTGTAGGTACCTACTGAGTGCGAGTGCCGAGTGTCGAGTGCTGGCTGACTGTAAGGAATGAGTGGCTATTAGGAATGAGTGATTGTAAGGTTGGATTGAATGCGAGGACTGGATGATTATTGCCCCGAGGGCTGTATATGATTTCATTGTTGTTGCACATAGTTGCCATATATTACTGTTTTGAAAAAACTTCTAAAATATACTTTTATTGGGTTTTACTTAAATTTGGCATGAATAAACTAATTTTACTTAATTTGCCAGATTCGAAAGCACATCTACTTTCCCTTTTAGACTACTGGAAAATGAATTATAATTGTTTAGCTCGTCACTATCTTTCAGTTCCTTATTTAGTATTGTTACTTACTAAGTTGGTTGTACTCACTCTGCACTTCGTGTGTAGATCCTAGAGTTTTGGACGCGGAGAGTGTTGATATTTCACGTAGCTGATCGTTGGAGATACCGAGGTAGCTGCTTGGCGTTCGCAGTCCTTGTTTCTCCTTCCTTATCTTTTCTTTCGTTGTATTTGAACCCAAACTGTTATAGTCGTTTCATTTCTAGACTGATTATGTATAGATGCTCATGGCTTAATGACACCCCGATATTGGGAGCTATTTTTCGCACTTGTGTTTTGGGTTTTACTCTTGTTTATGAAAACTCTCCTTATTTTAAATATCTTGATTTACTTTTCTGTTAATATTGGAAGTACTTTGGAAATGTCGGCTTGCCTAGTACCATCGATAGGCTCCATCACGACAAGTTAGGATTTGGGTCGTGACAAGTTGGTATTAGAGCCTAGGTTACATAGGTCTCACGAGTCATGAGCAGGTTTAGTAGAGTCTTGCAGATCGGTACAGGGACGTCTGTACTTATCTTCGAGAGGCTGCCGAACCCTTAGGAAACTTCACATTCTTGAATTCTTGTCGTGTGAATCTGTTGATTCTAGTAACTAAACTTCTGTTGTTCTATTCTCTCACAGATGGTGAGGACACGTACTATTGGACAGGATCGACAACCACCAATACCACCAGTCAGGGCCACGAGAGGCCGAGGCTGCAGTAGTAGAAAAGGTTCAACTCGCCCAGCAGCTAGGGCAGCACCTTCAGATCCACCAGTCTTCCCAGTTCAGGATCAAGTTCCAATTGTGGATGACGTATGGGACCAGCTCAGGCACCACCCGTGCCCATTGTGATTCCAGGCCTTCAGGAGGCCTTAACTCAGATTCTGACTGTGTGCACCAAAAGAACCCTGATTCACCCATTTCCTTACTATAAGGGACCCAAACTTGTTTGGGTTCCTAAGTCTAACCATTGATTTCCTTGTGCAGGGAGTAATGAAAGGAACAACCAAAAATGGTACATGGATAGTGGCTGCTCTAAACACATGACTGGAAGCACAAATGATTTCTTTTCACTCAAAGCCTTGCAAGGAGAGAGTGTGCCCTTTGGAAATGGAAAAAAGATACATTCTTGGAGTTGGAAGGATTGGGAAGTCTCTTGCTCACTCAATTGAAAATGTGTACTATGTGAATGGCTTGAAGTACAGCCTGCTGAGTGTTTCCAAAATCTGTGACAAAGGAAACAAAGTGGAAGTTGTGTCAAAATATGCATGGTCACAAATCTTGTGGCTGGTGAGGTGGTTTCGGTGGCTAAAAGATACAAAAACATTTATGTTGCTGATTTTGAATCCTTGCAAAGGGGGGATCTCAGTTGTCTGAGTGATGTTTATGATGATGTTGAACTGTGGCACAGAAGATTGGGTCATGCAAGTTTTACGTTGCTGAAAAAATTGGTCAAGAAAGACCTAGTCTGTGGCCTGTCCAAGTCATGTTTCAAGGATCACAAGGTGTGTGATGAAAGTGTAAAAGGAAAACAAGTCATATCCCCCTTCAACCCCAAAATGGAAGTTAGTACCTCAAGGCCACTTGATCTCCTTCATATGGATATGTGTGGACCTATGAGGGTGCCTAGTAAAGGACGAAAGAAGTACATCTTTGTTATAGTGGACGATTATTCTAGATTCACCTGGACCCTATTTCTCAGAATTAAGGATGAAACCTTTGAAGTATTTGTAACATTTGTGAAAAGATCCAGGTAAAGATGAACCATAATGTAGTATGTATAAGGTCTGATCACGACACCGAATTTGACAATGTCAAGTTCGCCGAATTCTATGTTGAAAATGGAATTACTCATAATTTTTCATCTCCAAGAACACCTCAACAAATTGGTATTGGCGAGCGGAAAAATAGTACTCTCGAAGATATGGAAAGAACAATGTTGATTGACAGTGGAATTGCAAAACATTTCTAAGCAGAAGCAGTCAACATTGCATGCTACTTGGTGAACAGGTGCATGATCAGGTCACTCCTAAACAAAACCCCATCTGAACTGTTGAATGGGAGGAAACCCAAACTGACACATTTGAGGACATTCGGCTGCAAATGTTTTGTTCTCAACAATGGTAAGGAAGCACTTGGAAAATTAGATGCCAAAAGTGACGAAGGAATCTTTCTGGGCTATTCATCATAAAGCAAAGCCTACAACGTATACAATAAAAGAACTCAATGTGTCGAGGAAAGCATTCATGTGATCTTTGATGAATCTCACCACCCTTGTGGGAAAGATTCACTTAATAAGACTGATCAAGATGGAGAATAGTCAGTTGTTCTTGGTGAAGTCATAGACATGGAAAATGGTAAGGTTGACATGATGAGTCGCGTCAAGGAATCAAATGATGATGGTGCAATTGTATCTCCAACTGATGTGGAGGAACCTGGTCTCTCAATCATAACAACTGAAGCTGAGAATAGAGTTGTTGATGTTGTCCAAGGAACCCCACTTGCTGAGCTGAGAACCGGATATCACGACAACCAAGGATCACATTCACAAATACCTGGACCTCTCACAATGAGATTCAGGTGTCTAACTGGAAGCACAAAAGTTCACAACCTCTTGAAAATGTGATCACTCCTCTTGACTCAAGGATTCAAACGAGATCAAAATCAAGAAACTCGATTGCCTTTTCAGCCTTTCTATCTCAAATTGAGCCTAAAAATATCAAGGAAGCATTGAAAGATGCTGACTGGATTACGACGATGCAAGAAGAACCCTATCAATTTAAGAGGAACAGTGTATGGCTCCTGGTTCCACGGCCCGCTGACGGAATTCCCTAGTTGCTCTAATAGAAGCAGTCAGAATTCTCATTGCCTTTGCATCTCATATGGAATTCAAATTGTTTCAAATGGATGTCAAAAGTGCATTCTGAATGGTTTTCTAAAAGAATAAGTCTTCATCAAGAAACCACCTGGCTTTGAGTGTCATGAGTATCCTGGGCATGTTTTCAAACTTGACAAGTCATTATACGGGCTAAAGCAGGCTCCTCATGCTTGGTACGAAAGGTTGTCCAAATTTCTCCTGGAAAATGGCTTTTCAAGAGGAAAATTTGACAACACCTTATTTCTGAAGAAACATGGGAGGAACCTGCTCATTGTGCAAGTCTATGTTGATGACATAATCTTCGGAGCAACAAATGACTCTCTATGTGAGGAATTCGCAAATCTTATGGGAAGTGAGTTTGAAATGAGCATGATGGCGGAATTGAATTTCTTCTTGGGTCTACAAGTCAACCAAACTCCAAAGGGCACAATGATAAGTGAACAGAAGTACATCAAAGAACTTCTAGAGAGATTTGAAATGGAAAGCTCAAAAATCATTGATATTCCCATTGCCACTGCCACTCGTTTGGACTTGGATGAACCTGGTTCCCCTGTGAATGAGACCATGTATAGAGGTATCATTGAGTCACTCCTGTATCTCACAGCATACAGACCAGATATTGTTTTCAGTGTGGGACTTTGTGCCATATTCCAATCTAATCCAAAGGAATCTCACTTGAAGGCTACCAAGAAAATCTTGAGGTATCTTAAAGGAACACAAGACCTGGTTCTCTACTATCCCTCAGGCGACAATTTTGATTTAATCGGGTATGCTGATGCTGACTATGCTGGTTATTTGGTAGATAGGAAAAGCACTTCTGGCATGGCAAATTTTCTGGGTTCCTATCTGATCTTATGGGGTACAAGAAAACAAAACTCAGTGGCTCTTTCGACTACAGAAGATGAATATGTGACGGCTGCCTCTTGTTGCGCTCAGCTACTATGGATCAAGCAACAACTGGAAGATTTTGGTGTGTTTTTTGTTTATGTGCCCTTACTGTGTGACAACACCAGTTCTTTAAGCATGGCAAATAATCCAGTTCAGCATAAAAGAACAAAGCATATTGATGTGCGACATCACTTCCTCATAGATAATGTTGAAAACGGGCTCATCTACATGAAGTTTTGCAGCACAGAAGATCAAATTGCATATATCTTCACCCAAGCACTGAGTATAGAGAACTTTGAAAAGAACCGCTTGGCACTTGGATTGATAAAACCAAGCTAAGGACTTGGTCCCTCGATGATCGACTATGAAAGAAATAAATAGGTAATTAGCTTAAAAGTGTTTTCTAGCAAGGTCTAACTCATCTTTGTACCGTTGCAGGTAGATACGCATGATGATTACAGAGCACACAAGTAGCTAATGGTATCGCACTTTGGTCAAAGGATGAAGTTCATATTTACAAAATCTGTCAGGGAACTTGGTTCCTGTGACATAGGTTAGTAGTTCCTCTATACGCTCATCCACAACCTTTTAACGGCTAAAATGGTGCCAAGTCATTACTATGTCAGTTTCTTTTCTTTCTTTTTTTTACTTTTGGTTGAACCCAAGCATCTTACCCTTTATGAAACGACCCGTCTACCCAATGTATTGGTACCCATTCCTAACCGGTCCCTCATCTCTTTTAAATAAATTCACAAACGGTGCACTTTTATAACTGTTACATCATAAGCCAAAATTTCCCTTTTTTTCAACAACCAAACACTCTCTTCCTCCATCAACTCTCACTACATCCCACCATGTCTGAAAATTTTGAAGCCCAAAATGTCCCAAGCATCATCCGCAATGTGTCTACATTTATTGAAGCACCGGTGATAGAACCTGTGACCCTTACGCCACCTAGTCCAAACCCTGAGTTAGAGTCACAAACACCCACAGTTTCTTCTCCAACCCAATCAAGTATTGGTTCTCATCGGACTCGCAAAACCTCGACTCCCAAGAAGTTTGTGGCTACGACCTCTGCTTCTGCCTCGCTGGAAAAATTTGTCGAAGAAGGTACTGTTGAGGGATGGAAGAAAATTCTGAGATACCACACATAGTGGGTATTAACAGTGATGCACCAGTAATGACCATCCCAGGTCTTGATTTGAATGTCGCCGATTCTATAGGTAATGCTTCTCATATGTCTTCTGAGTTTACTTTGGGGTTGCAAGAACAAGAGGCTATAGATGATATGTTGTCGATTGCTGTTGAGGGTTGTGTAGTTGGTGAGTATGAGGGTGTGTCTAAAATAAATGGGTCTAAGGGGGAAGGTGATAGTCTACTGGTTGAGGGAAGGGAACTGGTGCCTGTCGAAAATCTAGCACCTGACAGTACTACAGGGGAACTTCCTGAGGACCTGATCCTTCCACACAAGAGGATCCTTATACTACTACTTGGAATGAAACCCCTTGTTCTTCCAAAGAACCCTATATCAATATTGATCCCACTCCATCTCCTCACTTTTATGCCGAGCCATTGTCTATTATTTCCCCTGAGATGCGATCTCTGTCCGAGGAAGAGAATGAGGATAGTGAAGAAGACTATGACAATGTGGGTCTTGCGAGTTTCATTAGTTCTAGGAGTAAAAGGTCAACTCCCAAACCTCCCACTCCTAAGAGGCCTAACCACTAGACTGCAAAATAAGCAAGCTCTTGACTCAGTGCTGAAGAAAAGTAAGGAAGAAAAGAAGAAAGTCAGTACTTGATGAGGTAGTACCTACAGATATTGTAGTAGATGTTGAGGACGAGGTCGATGAGGAACCTAGTTCCTTTCTTCGTAAATCCTCCAAAATACATGCTGTTCAAAAATCTGAAAAAGAGTCATTTGTGAGTATGATGGATGGTAGCAACACTGATGTTGAAAACTCTAGTGAGAAAGAAGCTGAAGAGTGTGCTGAGAAGGTGTCTGAGAATAATGTGTCTAAGAAGGTTTCTGAGAAATCTGCTGAGAAGGGAAAAAGTGTAAGAAATTTGTGAAGAGAAAAGCTGGCGCAACTGAGGAACCTGGTTCCTCGAAAAAGACCAAGGTCAGTGTGACCAAGGATGTTGGAAGGGAAAATCTGAGAAAACAAAAGGGGTGCTTTGGGGGAGAACCTTTGCCCCTGATATTTTTGATATAACGGGAGTGCGAAAACTGGTTGAAATTTGTGAATTTCTAAAATGGACACAGTTGTTCATAAATGAGAGTCCCAAAGTGTATGAGGTCGAGGTACATAGTTTCTATGCCGATCTGTTCACTGTTGAGGATGATAACATCTTCTTGAAGGTAAATGGGATTGACATTGATGAGGAGGTGTTAGGAGCAATCTTGGGAGTGCCTACTGCTGGTATATCCTCCATTGAAGGGGCTTGCTCTTTAAACTACAGAAATGCAATTATGAAGGATGATGCAGTCCAGCAGGGGGAACACGTGCACAAGAAGGACCTCCTTCCAGTATACCAACTGCTATTCGAAATGGTAAACAAGGTGTTGGTCCCTCGTGCAGAAAGGCACTGTATTACATCACGAGCAAACTTGTTCCTCATGGAAGCACTGGATGCATACTCCACTAGAAATCTGCCAAGATTCATGATTGAGCACATGAAAAAGGTAGTATATTTCAAGGATGATAATCATGGGCTGCCCTACGGGTTTCTTCTCACCAAAGTTTTTGAGTTATTCAACGTTCCCCTGGGAAAGGCCACCATGCGTACTCGCAAGCAGAGTTTCTCCAAAACTACCTTGGAAGAGTGTGAGTGCATTGATAAAAAATGAGGGGTTGGCAGCAATTCCACTATCTCTCAACTCATTAAAGCTCAAAATATCGCCAATGAAGAGATAAGGTAGTTGAAGGCAAGAAATGTTATCCTTGAGGATCAGCTTAGTCAGGCCCAGGAGGCACCTGGTTCTAGTCGCTCACAAAACGCAGAGGTTACTCGCCTGACCAAAGAAAATGCTGCTCTCAGAAAATAGGTTGAGGACCTGAAGGAGAGGTTGCTCAATGAGCAAGGATCTGTAAATGCTCGCATGGATATCCTCCTTAGAACTCTTGCCTCTTCCTCTCAGCCTCCCCCTTCCAGTGCTCCTTAGAGTCATTCCTTTCCCAGTGTCAAGTTCAAGTTATTTTTTTCTCCTTTGTTTTGGTTATGTTTAATGACCGATACCCTTTGTTGTTTTTATTTTTGTGGTGATTGTGTAACAATGGAACGACTTCCTGTTTATTTCCAAAATTAATGAATTTCTCGTCCTTTTGTTGTGCATGCTTTGATCTTCTACTTTGTCTTTAGTCATGATTGTGTGTACACATGTGGCATGAGTTACCAAGCTAGACTTCTTTTTGCTTATTACCTACTACTGATTCTTTTTTATGATGCCAAAAAGGGAAAATAATGTGAGGGGGAACAGATTTAGGTGGAGTACAGGTTATGTGTATGATATTATGATTCTTAGGGGAACTTCACTTATAAAGTTTGTCATTATCAAAAAGGGAGAAATTGATAGGTTATGCATCCACTTATATTTTGATGATCTAACAAAATTAATATTAAGAACCAGATAAAGAACATGTTCCACACTCTTAAGCACTCAAGAACAACAAAGCTCAAGTCAGGGACATGCCTCAACAATCCAGAGTCAAAGAAACAACAGAAGGAATAGATGGACATCAGTTGCCCTGCTGATTGTACCAATCAACCCCCACAGCTCTAAACTGACTACAATTGTTTCTCTGCACACACGCAACAGTGCAATCAGTGTAACAGTCACTTTATTGGGAATGCTCTTGTACCAAACATGTTTGCATCATTCAAGTGATGTCACTTATATAATATTAACATGAAGAAAAGGAAAAGCACAACACTTGCACATTTAAGAATTCGTTGAGCTATTCTCTCTCGTGTGTGTTAATGGCATGTGACTTTTCAAGGGCATCAAGAACAAAGAACAACATAACGAATGACCAGTTTCCTGCATTGAGTCATTACATGTCCTTAGTTGTGTTGTACATTTGTCAAAGTGTTTTAATTATAATTCCTACTTAGCTTAGTTAGAAGCATTGTGTAGGAAATCTGTTGTAATATCATAAACTTTGTGTTTGTGCATTGGCTAGAGTTAGTCGAGTTGTAAGCTTTGTAATAGAGTATTAAAAAGGGGCTTGTGATAGAGTTATTACAAGTTAGTGAGGGATTAAGATGTTAATTCCTAGGTTATAATAGTTTGTAATCTGAAAGTTTGCTCAGTACTGAAGTTGAAATCCTATAAGGGTAGGTCGTGGTTCTAATCCCGTGAGCTGGAAATTTTCCACGTAAAACTTCATTGTGTTATTTAGTTACTGTTGTGTGTATGAACTTTGTGGGAACTAATAAAGAACCTGATTTTCTATATAGTTTGGTGGACTCTAATTTTCTATCCAGAATTATACAATGGTTGAAGCAAGCTGTACAACAACTATTTACACCAAAATGAGCCAATCCTAAATATGATAGGAACCAGTGATGTATCAACATGATAGTATATGATTATTACATTTATTATGGAATTATTATGTTATGAATAATAATACGTAAACTATTATGTAGATATTGTATAATCAAAGTCAATAATTAACTTTATTGTAGTAATATCAATACACGTATTCCACATTCTAATACAATAATTCTCGCATCACATTCATGATCTAGGATAAGTATATCAATATTTTTATTTTTTATTTCTTCTCAAAATGTGCTTAAAACAGCTAAAAATAGATCTTATGGAAAATAATACAACTATATTATGACTATTATGGGAAGAACAGAAAAACAAAACGTCTTGTAATGTAAAAGAAGGTTCCAGTAAAGGGATTAGGTTGATTTCTTAGTTTATGCTCCATAATTAATAGTGTCAACAAATGCGTGATGACAAAATAATAATTGAAATCTAAATCATGTTTCATTTGATTAGAGAGTACTCACTGATTATTAAGAAGGAACAAAGAGAAAAATATATAAAACGCACCTAATCATACTTTTTGAATTAAGAAATAGTGCCTTGACCATATGCCTAATGTGACTCTTTAATTCGTAAATTGGATTTCTTTTCTTAATTATTAGATTTTGATGTTTCAACATCCCAATATATCTATTTCTTATCTTTTATTAGTTTATTATAATGGTTATTTAAAAAAAAGAATTAAAAATTTATTAGTTAGTACACTTTCTCCAATATTTTTAAAAAAAATTATAAATCCCTGTGTTTATAGATATTTTTCTTTCTTTTATTCTTGTGGGCAAGTCTGCAGATACCCCACCTTTCCTTTGAAGATAATTATTTTTTAATAGTATTAGATATTCTTTTTTCTTCTTCTCGTAGATGCTCAGGTCCTTGAAGATAATTAATTATATTCTAATATTATTACAATAATAGACATTAAACAACAAATCCAATTGGATCTCAACAGATTGAGTCTGGGGAGGATAGTCTGTACGCAAATTTTACTCTATCTGATGGAGGAACAATAATAAACATTAATGCCAAAAAATTCTATTGACTCAAAAAAAAAACAGAAACTCGACTTGAACTTCTGATATTGGGATGAATGACCAATCATCCCATGCTAGTCTAGTTCGACACGAATTTTTTCGGGTCAAACTTAGCAGATGAAAGCAATTAAGACAAGAGGTATATTTACCACAAATCTTGGAAATTCCAATTAGCCAGTACGTTTCACTGTATAAATTTTTTAATCGGAATACATAAATTATACAGATAAATTATAACCGTTTTAAAAATAATAGCTGAAATATATATATATATATATATATATATATATATATATATATTATATTAAAAGCACGAAGGCCCTTAGCGAAATATCGTTCGCTTTTCTTATCCTCTTAAATTAGAGTTCCCACTGGACAAAATAGTCATTTGATTATTTTTCTAATATTTAGTAATAATAATTTAATTAATTTTCTAATATTTAGGACTTTGATATCAACTAAAAGTTTAATTATTAAGTCTTTCCTTATTTGAATTAGGTGAAAACTACTAATATGTAGGGATTTTAAAAAGGAAATAAAATATTAATTAAATAAATATCTTTCTTTTGGTATTTATTATTTTGACATGAAAGTTATTAAACAGTCATAAATATTTAATAAAATGGTAAATCTTTGTACTACAAATTATTTTTTTTCAAATTTTTTGCATCAGCAAGTATCCGTATATATTTGAAAAGTTCGTTTCGATATGCTATTACGTTTTTGTATTCTTTTCTTTATCTCTTTGATTTTTTATGAATTTATTTATGTAAGTTAAAAATTCTTTTCAAATTATCTTCTAGAATTTTTATAAATCAAATGTGGCTCATTAATATTATTATTTGATATGAAGGCCCTTATCGAAATGTAGTTTACCTTTTTACCCTCTTAAACTAGAGTTCATACTAGACAAAATAGTCCTTTGATTATTTTTTCTAATATTTAGTAATAGAATCTAATTAATTTCCTAATATTTAGGATTTTGATATCAACTAAAAGTTTAATTAATAAATCTTTCCTTATTTGAATTAGGTGAAAACTACTAATATGTAATTTCCTCTGATGTCGGGAACAAATAATTAAGCCTTTGAATACTATTTAACAAGAATTAATTTAATACTATTTCGTAGTCATCATATAAGTAAAATTGCTTTCAAATTGACAAACCGAATATGATACATAAATTTGTTTTGATAAGAATAGCATTAGCATATGGAAAAATTGATTATAATAGTATTAAGAGTCAACAACAACAACATACCCAGTAAAATCTCACTAGTGAGGTCTGGGGAGAGTAGAGTGTATGCAGACCTTACCCCGAAAAGGGTAGAGAGGCTGTTTCTAGGACACTCTCGGCTCAACAGGAGAGACAATAATATCAGAAAAGAAACAAGAGAAAAGGCATGTAACAACAAAAGATGCCAGAAAGAAAATAACAACAACAAATAAGTGAAAGGACAATAACACAAAACTATGCAAAACAACAATGTGAATACAACAAAGACCGCTAACAAACCTAAATGAAATTCTATCAGACTACCCGGTATAAAGAGGGAAGAACTCTCGACTATCCCCTAGCCTACCACCCTAATGCTCGACCTCTACATGTTCCTATCAAGAGCCATGTCCTCGAAAATCTGAAGTCGTGCCATGTTCTACCTGATCACCTCGCCCCAATACTTCTTAGGTCGCCCTCTGCCTATTCTCATACCAGCCAAAGTCAACCGCTCACACCTCCTAACTAGTGCATCTAGGCTTCTCCTCGGCACGTGTCCGAACCATCTAAGTCTCACTTCCCGCATCTTGTCGTCCACGGAAGCCATGCCCACCCTCTTCCGAATATCTTTATTTTGAATCTTATCCAGCCTAGTGTGCCCACACATCCATCTCAACATCCTCATTTCTGATACTTTTATCTTCTAGATATGTGAATTCTTGATTGGCCAACACTCAGCTCCATAAAACATGGCCGGTCTAACCACCTCTTTATAGAACTTACCTTTGAGTTTCGGTGGCACATTCTTGTCACACAGGACTCCAGACACTAACCTCCATTTCATCTACCCCACTCCAATACGGTGAGTAACATCCCCTTCGATCTCCCCATCTCCCTGGATAATTGACCCTAAGTACTTAAGACTTTCTCTCTTGAGGATTACCTGTGAGTCAAGTCTGGCTTCCATATTTGCTTCCCCCATCACATCGCTGAACTTACATTCCACATATTTCGTCTTAGTCCTACTCAACTTGAAACCTTTTAGACTTTAGGGCCTGCCTCTATACCTCCAGTCTCCCCTTAACGCCGCCTCGCATCTCATCAATCAGAACTATATCATCATCGAACAACATACACCATGTCACCTCTCCTTGGATACGGTGTGTCAGTGCATCCATCGCCATAGCAAATAAGAACGGGCTGAGCGCAGATCCTTGGTGTAATCCCATAACCACCGGAAAAGGCTCTGAGTCACCTCCCACAGTCCTAACCCGAGTCATAGATCTATAATACATATTCTTTATCACCCTAATGTAATCCACTGGCATACCTTTCACCTTTAGACACCTCCAAAGGACGTCCCTAGGGACCTTATCATATGCCTTCTCTAGGTCAATAAATACCATATACAAATCCCTCTTCCTACCCCTGTATAGTTCCACCAACCTCCTGATAAGGTGGATAGCTTCCGTATAGAGCGTCCCGGCATGAACCCGAACTGGTTTTCCGATATAGACACCGTCATCCTTATCCTCCCTTCCACCACCCTCTCCCAAACTTTCATGGTATGACTTAGTAATTTGATACCCCTATAGTTGTTACAATTCTTGAATCCCTTTTGTTCTTGTACACCGGAACCATTGTACTCCACCGCCACTCATCAGGAATCCTCTGTGTCCTGAAGATAACATTAAACAACCCAGTCAACCACTACAAACCTACCCTACCCGTATATCTCCAAAACTCTACTGGAATCTCATCAGGCCCGGTCGCTTTGCCCCGACTCATCTTACCCATCGCACCCACGACCTCCTCAACCTTAATGCACCTATAATACCTAAAGTATCGGTGACTCTCGGAGTTCCCCAATTACCCTAAAACGATTTTTTCATCCCCCTCTTCATTCAAAAGTTTATGAAAGTGCGACTGCCATCTTTGCCTAATCTGGGCCTATTCCATCAATACTTGACCGTCCTCGTCTTTGATGCACCTCACTTGATCCAGGTTGCTAGCCTTCTTCTCTCTCACTTTGGCCAACCGAAATAACTTCTTGTCCCCACCTTTTACACCAAGTTCCTCATAAACTCGACCAAAAGCAGCAGTCTTAGCCTATGTGACCGCTAATTTCGCCTCCTTCCTAGCCTCCTTATATCTTTCTCTGTTCGCTCTCATCTGGTCCTCGTCGGTGCTCTCTACTAACTTAATGTACGCCACTTTCTCGGCTTCCAATTTACCTTTGACCACGTCATTCCACCACCAGTCGCCTCGGTGCCCGCCATAATAGCCTTTCGAAACTCCCAACACCTCTCTTGTTGCTTCCCTTATACAGTCTGTTGTCGCCGTCCACATAGCGCTAGCGTCCCCACTACTCTTCCAGGCACCCATATTCGTCAGCCGCCCCTCCAACTCCTGCGCATTATCCTTAGATAAAGCTCCCCACATGGTCCTCGACTGACCCCGTACAAACCTCTTCTTCCTCTTTATCAAGATACTGACGTCCATCCTAGGAGCCTATGTTGAGTTGTGAGGTTCTCACTCAGGATCACCTTGCAATCCTCACACAACCCCTATCACACCTCCTGAGGAGGAGATAGTCAATTTGAGTCTTAGCCACCATACTCCGAAAAGTAACCAAATGTTCCTCCCTCTTCGGAAACATAGAGTTCACGATCACCAACTCAAAAGCTCTAGCGAAATCCAATAGTGAGGTACCACCCCCGTTCCTATCACCAAAGTCGAAGTCACCGTGCACCTCACCATAGCCACCAGCAGACGACCCAATATGACCACTGAAATCCCCTCTTATGAATAGCTTATCCGTAGGCGGAATACCCCACACCACCTCATCCAGCGCCTCCCAGAAGCGCCTTTTAACCTCCTCGTCCAAGCCTATTTGCAGCGCGTAAGCGCTAATGACATTCAAAGTGCTCCTTCCAACTACTACCTTAATCGCCATCAATCTGTCATTCACCCGTCTAACCCTACCACCGACTCTCTAAGATCCTTATCCACCAAAATTCCCACTCCATTCTTGCCCTTCACGACTCCGGAGAACCACAATTTATACCCATCTACATTCCTCGCATTCGATCCTACCCACCTAGTCTCCTGCACACACACCATATTGACCCTCCTCTTCTAGAGGATCTTCTCCAGCTCTATAGACCGTGATGACCCAAGGGGTCACTTTATGAATTAAGACTTCGTTCTTGGATTATTAGCCATAAAAAGACTAACTTTAATTACCTCAATTTGCATGCGCAGTCCGGGCATGAAACCGGAAAGTTTTTATGTGAAAATATAAGAAATATAATTTTTAGAATTAAAATTTGGTTTTAGTTGACTTGAGTCAACATTTTTAGTAAATGGACTCAGATCTGTATCCCGATGATCTCGGGAGGTCCATAATAAAATATGGGACTTGGACATATGTCCGAAAACAAATTTCGAGGTCTCAAGCCTTAGAAATCAATTTTTGAAAGAAATTGTTTTGCGGAATTATTAATGAAATAAAGAAAAGAATTAATGTTTGAAACCATTGGTATCGGGCTCGTATTTTGATTCCGGAGTCCGCTACAAATTTTTTATTGTGAAATTTGGTGAGAATCGGAGTTTATTTGACGTGATTCGGACGTCCAGTTGAGAAATAGTGAAATTGAAGTGTTCTTGAGAAAAATGATGAGTTTTGAGGTTTAATTCATAATTTTACATGTTATTTTCATGATTTGATCGCACGATCAAGGTCGTATGATGTTCTTAGACTTGCGTGCATGTTTGGTTTAGAGAACCGAGGGCTCGGGTGAGTTTCAAATAGGTTTGGGTTGTGTTGCGCTCGTTTTTCTTATGTTTCGGCGTCGTTTCTTCAAGCATAATGAATCATATTGAACAAATGAGCTCCAATTTCTTTTTCTGATTGAAAAATTAGATCCGTATCATAATTACGGACCCGTAACAAAAAGAATCGTCGAATTTGGATATCGTGTGAGGATTTTATGGTCATTTTACTAAAAATAGGGTTGCCGGATTTTTCAGATTAAGTACGAAATTGCCACTGACGGCGTATTTAAAAATCTGCACTATTTGCAAATATTAAAACCTACATATCTCCTCCATTGTGAGGTCAAATTGAGTGATTCAAAAGCCTAACTTTACCAGAATTTCACAAGAAATTCATTGAAGACATAAAAATTGAGTTTCCGGATGGTTTGGTACGAGAAACGAGGTAGAATAACTGGAAGAAAATATATAAAATTAGGATTTGTTTATTCGGTCATATTTTGAGTTGGGGAGCTCGGATTTGGGCGATTTTCACCATAGGGATTGGGGTAAGTGTTCTCTAATCGTATTTTTTGTTATATTTCAATTACCCAATGTTTTTCATCACTTTTAAATCAAAAACTAAGAATTTTCATGGTAAAAATTGAGGGTTTGGGTAGAATTAAGAAATTTTGTAAAATCGAATCTTTACCTCGAATTGAGGTCGGATTTCGAAACTAATTGTATATTCGCGCTTGTGGGTGAATGGGTAAACGTAATTTGGTCTGAACCCCGAGTTTGGTTTTGAGAAAACTTAGGAAAAATTATAATTTTTAGTAAAGTTAGTTCATTTAGCATTAATTAATGATATTAAGTTAATTATGGTTAGATTCGAGTGTATTGGAGGTGAATTCAAGAGGAAAAGCTATAATTGAATAGTGGTGGCTTGCGAAGTTGAGGTAAGTGCTTGGTTTAACCTTGACTTGAGGGAATAGGAATCCCCAACCTGATTGTTATGTGAAATTTCTTGTGTCTAGTGTATTGGTGAGGTGACGAGTACCTATGCACTACCAAATTTTTGTTTACCATGATCCCTTTTTCGTTTTCCATTTATTTGCTTCCCGGCTTGATTGTGTTATGATTGTTGAGGTTTATATGGTCAAGTGATGATCTTTGCTGTAATAAATCTAAGACATAAATAAGAGTAACATGTACTTTTGTCTTGATGTTATATAGATCAAGAATGCATATGGATTATCGTTTTTATGTTTTTCTTTTGAAGATTTAGTAAGTCTTAAACCTTAGACCAATAAACAAAAAAAAAAAAGTATTGATAATATTGTAGAGCAGGACCCCAGACTTTAAAAATGTAAAACAGTAGGATAAGATAAAATATTTGGAGCAAATTAAATTTAGGTCATGAGTGAATAGATGAAAATATTCGTTTATATGCGGCTTTTAGAAATATGTTCAAGTACGTAATTGAATTATTCCGCATATGCTACTTGACTATTTGTTTTCATTAGACTATTGCCAAGTATTGTTGCACGCGTGTTAAAAGTGTTGGTTGTTCCCTTGATTTTGTTATGGTATATAAAGCTTGAGCTGGATGACAGTGTTACGATATTTACATATATTCTGGTTGGTTTCATTATGAAATAATATTGGATACAACTTGTGAGCTGTATTGTGTTATGTTTACAATTGTTGAGATAAACGTGTTGTGAAAGGCTTGGCCTGAATTGTGAAAGTTTTTGATAAATAAATCAATTGTTAGTGATAAGGGAGGACAAAATGATAGTGATAAGGGTAGACAGGGGAAATAAATGATAGTGATAAGGGTAGACAGGGGAAATAAATGATAGTGATAAGGGTAGACAGGTGGGATCGAGTTGCATGCCACAACAAGACAGTGATGAGGGAGAATATTTATGTTTTACTGATTTAATTACAAAGATTTAGAAACTTTACTGTTTTACTCTACTGTTTTCCCATATCTTGCACATTTGGTTATTTTTAATTTAAGTTTGGAAACTTGGAAAGTTGTGTGAAATTTTGGTGACAGCCTAGGCCTGGAATAGGATCGGTATGGAGACATCTGTACTTATCTCTTAGAGGCTATGAAGTTAGGAACAATTTCACTTCAATTCTACTCTATCGTGCGAATTTATTCTACCATTGATGATTGAACTTGTCTATTCTCATCCTCTCACAAATATCGACAACGCGCAAAGCATCTACAACCGGACAGGAGATAAAGCCCCAATGAAAGCTACGATTAGGGGAAGAGACAGAAGCAGAGCTTAGTCTAGGCAAAAGAGTTATGCCGATTGTAAGGTTCGTGATGTGGCATTCATGGTTGGAGAGAGGGTATTACTTCGTGTGTCGCCCATGAAGGGTATTATGAGGTTTGGAAAGAAGGGTAAGTTGAGCCCTAGGTTTATTGGGCCGTTTCAGATTCTTGATAGAGTGGGGAGGTAGCTTATAAACTTGCGTTGCCTCCAGGGTTATCCTCAGCTCATCCGGTATTCCACTTGTCTATGCTCCGAAAATATCATGGTGACCCGTCCCACGTGTTAGATTTTAGCTCTGTCCAATTGGACAAAGACTTGACTTATGAGGAGGAGCCGGTAGCCGTTTTAGACCTGCAGGTTCGTCAGTTGAGGTCTAAGAGTTTTCCTTTAGTTCGAGTGCAATGGAAAGGTCATCCCATTGAGGCAGCGACTTGGGAGTCCGAGTCGGACATGCAGAGTAGATATCCACATTTTTTTGCCAATTAAGGTAAATTTCTATGTCCGTTCGAGGACAAACATTTGTTTTAGAGGTTGAGATTGTGATGACCCAAGGGGTCATTTTATGAATTAAGACTCCGTTATAGGCTATTAGCCATAAAAATACTAATTTTAATTATCTCGATTTGCGTGCACATTCCGGGCGCCGGAAAGCTTTTATGTGAAAATATAAGAAATAATAATTTTTAGAATTAAAATTTGGTTTAGTTGACTTGAGTCAACATTTTTAGTGGACCCGGATCTGTGTTCCGATGATCCCGGGAGGTCCGTAGTAAAATATGGGACTTGGACGTATGCCCGGAAATGAATTTCAAGGTCCCAAGCCTTAGAAATCAATTTTTGAAAGAAATTATTTTGCGGAATTATTAATGAAATAAGGAAAAGAATTAATGTTTGAAACCACTGGTATCGGGCTCGTATTTTGGTTCCGGATCCCGGTACAGATTTGNTGAAATTGAAGTGTTCTTGAGAAACATGATGAGTTTTGAGGTTTAATTCATAGTTTTACATGTTATTTTCATGATTTGATCGCACGAGCAAGGCCGTATGATGTTTTTAGACTTGCGTGCATGTTTTGTTTAGAGAACCAAGGGCTCGGGTGAGTTTCAAATAGGTTTGGGTTGTGTTGCGCTCGTTTTTCTTATGTTTCGACGCCGTTTTGTTCAAGCATAATGATATCATATTGAACAAATGAGCTCCAATTTATTTTTCTGATTGAAAAATTAGACTCGTATCATAATTACGGACCCGTAACAAAAAGAATCGTCAAATTTGGATATCGTGTGAGGATTTTATGGTCATTTTACTAAAAATAGGGTTGCCGGATTTTTCAGATTAATTACGAAATTGTCACTGACGGTGTATTTAAAAATCTGCACTATTTGTAAATATTAAAACCTACATATCTCCTCCATTATAAGGTCAAATTGAGTGATTCAAAAGCCTAAATTGTCCAGAATTTCACAAGGAATCCAGTGAAGACATAAAAATTGAGTTTCGAGATCGTTTGGTACGAGAAACGAGGCAGAATAGCTGAGAGAAAATATATAAAACTAGAGTTTGTTCATTCGGTCATATTTTGAGTTGGGAAGCTCGGATTTGAGCGACTTTTACCATAGGGATTGGGGTAAGTGTTCTCTAATCATTTATTTTTTGTTATATTTCAATTACCCAATGTTTTTCATCACTTTTGAGTCAAAAGTTAAGAATTTTCATGGTAAAAATTGAGGGTTTGGGTAGAATTAGGAAATTTTGTAAAAATCGAATCTTTACCTCGAATTGAGGTCGTTCAAAACTAATTGTATATTCGGGTTCGTGGGTGAATGAGTAAACATAATTTGGTCCGAACCCCGAGGTTGGACCAAGCAGGCCCGGGGTCGGGTTTTAAATTTTTTTGAGAAAACTAGGAAAAATTATAATTTTTAGTAAAGTTAGTTCCTTTAGCATTAATTAATGATACTAAGTTAATTATGGTTAGATTTGAGTGTATTTGAGGTGAATTCAGGAGGAAAAGCTATAATTGAACAGTGAGTGGCCTGCGAAGCTGAGGTAAGTGTTTGGTTTAACCTTGACTTGAGGGAATAGGAATCCCCAACCTGATTGTTATGTGAAATTGCTTGTGTGTAATGTATAGGTGAGGTGACGAGTACCTATGCACTACCAAATTGTTGTTTACCATGATCCCTTTTTCGTTTTCTATTTATTTGCTTCCCGGCTTGACTGTTTTATGATTGTCGAGGTTTATATGGTCAAGTGATGATCTTTGCTGTAATAAATCTATGACCTGAATAAGAGTCACATGTACTTTTGTCTTGATGTTATATAGATCAAGAATGCATTTGGATTATCGTTTTTATATTTTTCTTTTGAAGATTTAGTAAAGTCTTAAACCTTATACCAATAAACAAACAAAAAAAAAAGTATTGATAATATTGTAGAGTAGGACCCCAGACTTTAAAAATGTAAACGGTAGGATAAGATAAACTATTTGGAGCTCATTAAATTTAGGTCATGAAAGAATAGATGAAAATATTCATTTATAGGCGGATTTTAGAAATATGTTCAAGTACGTAATTGAATTATTCCGCATATGCTACTTGACTATTTGTTTTTAATAGATTATTGCCAAGTATTGTTGCACGCATGTTAAAAGTGTTGGTTGTTCCGTTAATTTTGTTATGGTACATAAATGTTGAGCTGGATGACAGTGTTACGATATTTACATATATTCTGGTTGGTTTCATTATGAAATAATATTGTATACAACTTGTGAGCTATAATGTGTTCTGTTTATAATTGTTGGGATAAACGTGTTGTGAAAGGCTTGGCCTGAATTGTGAAAGTTTTTCATAAATAAATCAATTAGTAGTGATAAGGGAGGACAAAATGACAGTGATAAGGGTGGACAGGGAAATAAATGATAGTGATAAGGGTGGACAGAGGAAATAAATGATAGTGAATAGGGTGGACAGGTGGGATCGGGTTGCATGCCACAACAAGACAGTGATGAGGGAGAATATTTATGTTTTACTGATTTAATTACAAAGATTTGGAAACTTTACTATTTTACTCTACTGTTTTCCCATATCTTGCACATTTGGTTATTTTAAATTTAAGTTTGAAAACTTGGAAAGTTGTGTAAAATTTTGGTGACAGCCTAGGCCTGGAATAGGCGACTGAGTTATTTTATTTATTTGTTGTTGCAGTTATATTTTCTTGTTTGTAGAATTATTTTATTTCTTTATTATATACATATATTGTCGCAGGTTAAGTTATAATTGCCCTGCCTTAGCCTCGTCACTACTTCGTCGGGGTTAGGCTCGGCACTTACTCAGTACATGGGGTCGGTTGTACTGATACTACACTCTGCACTCTTTTGTGCAGATCTAGGTACCGGCGAGCAGTAGAGATTTTTAGTAGTCGCTATTCATTATCCGGAGACACGAGGTATATCTGTCGTCGTTTGCAGATCCCGAGAGTCTTCTCTTAGTTCGTAGAGACTGTTTTATATTTTCGTAAAACAGTATACTATTTCTTTCAGCCCATTATTTGTAGTATTCTTTAGTAGTTCGTGAATTGT
>ML412975.1:5000-33863 GCA_005239525.1 Nicotiana knightiana | reverse complement strand
TATATATATATATATATATATATATATATATATATACTCTGGATATCAAGAGCTGTCCTACTCACATAACATTCCGGCTACGCGGGACCTCAACACATGAGAAATTATCAAGTCGTTCACAACTCGTACGGCACAATCACAATAACACATAAATTTGATAAAGACGGAACAACACCCGTTGTTCTAATACCTTTTCATGAAAATAGCTCTACTGAAAGGAACATGCATGGCTCACACGGAGCCCATAATCATATTTAAATCCATCCACAAACATCGAGCCACCTCGCTCGCACCAAGCTTAGCTATTAGCTTTTACCTGGGTCCACATTAACCCACTTTTTTTTTCTCATAATACACGAGAACAACCATCATCACCAGGACTAACACCCCATAATCCATACTCAACTGAACCGAACGCCCTCCAGGCATAAATTCTCAATTAAGAAATATTGCACTTCTTTATACTCAGTCCAAATTTGAATTCCATCAAGTGACTACATGTCACACTTATACAATCTTTTCGCGGCCATGCTTCCACAACCTTCCACACAAGGCAACAAGTTTGCCCATCCATAACACCGACCGCACTAAGTCCGCAAAACACATCAAGAACCCATGACCAGGGTACAAAGCCTCTTTTACCGAATATCAATCTCAAGTGACACTGAAGATAACACCAGCTTACTCTGAAATTTCAAACCACTTGTCTTGCTCTTCCGAACTCATGACATCCTCATAAACATCGGACCTGAATCTCGATTCTTACTCCCAGTTACATACTGCTTCTCGCACTTAACATACCAACATGAGGTAGCGCAAGAATTCCATCATAACTTTTGAACCACCAATAGGGTGAACACTTCATCATATAGAAACTTTTTGCTTGACTCAATTCAAGAGTACCATCTCATCACACGAGTGAATTCTCATTATCACACAATCATGCAAATCCTTAAGTAGTAGCCTATACCACCATAACCCTTCCGGGGTCCGCCTACACCTGGCAGGCCATAACACTCAAATGTCCCCACATAAAATCCTTACGACGGCCGACAAGCCCCACACACACCGACACAAACCACATGCATAACTAAATCACATCAAAGGAACTGATCACTGCCGAAAATGTGCCATTTCAACCATGGCTAATCAATCTATTTTCTTTTGATCATCTTCCATTGCCTCAGGAATAATAGCAACTTCCTCCAACTCATAGCAACTCAACCCTCACTCATCCCGAGTGACCTTGATTCACGAGACTATGCTGCCTAAATCCCACAACCTGTCTCATACCCTCCTGATAATCTTTCTACAATCCGGGGTTTATTTCTCTCACTCCTCAAATACTATCATGCATGCTGAAACACATCATAGAACATTCCAACCATCCTCCTTTTTCTCAAAAATTACTCTGCAAAAGTTCGATTCTCGATCATACTGCTTCCTGAAACCCTTAAACGCCGCATTCTTAACTTTTGAACTCAGTAGGACAGTTATTGAGAGTCACCCACTCTGACTGGCCCCGAATAAAATCAACTCCAAGGCTCTTCTAGCACATGAAAACCCTTTTCCTTGAAGCACGTGCCTGAGTCACTACCCTGATAACTCACATATGCCTTAGGCAAAATTCTGAATCTTCCAAAGCCTAACCCTGATCCGACAAGGCCAACTTTTGCACATATTCATCAAATCCCACGCACAATTACCATTTTACTCATTTTTCCTTAGTTGAAATAACTCACCAACACGCCGAAAATCCTAAACCCCATGCGAAGACAATCCTACAACCCAACTGCAGATGGTGGGACTTCCCCACTTAACCCGAAGCTAATCCTTGCACCACTCTAGACCCTGCTGAGATCCTTCCTCCTTTGATAACACGATCTTGCTCCGCCAATCTGTCCAAATCTTCCAAATTCTCTTGCTAGAACTCCCTTAATACTCGAATTCTCTAGCATCATTCACACATTCTATCTCCTACCGACTAGCCACTAGGACCCCTCACAGAACCTACCAACCCCGCCATTTCTAACCTATCCCCAGAAGACAACCCACCTGTAGAAATCACCCGCGGACACCTCCCAACGATGCTGAAATGCACGCTCTCCGCGACTTCAATACCCCATCCTACGCCCTGCTTCATTTACCAACTTACTAGCCCGTCTGATGCTCATGGACATTCATTAAATGTGCGACAATATCTCCGAATTCCAAGTTGTGCTATCGCTCCCCCACTTTGCGACTGCTCGACTTCCGCTTCTTACACCTGGCCTCCTAGAAATGGAACCACCGCCTAGCCTCATTCCAGGATCATTCTTTGCCAAATGTATTCTTCAATACTTCTCCTCTATACTCTGACCCCATGCAACCGAACAAACCATATCACCGACAAACTTAACACATTCCATTCAATCAATGACAACGACTACACGTACATGTGCATATCCCATCTCACTTAAAGACACCAAGTCTTACTACCTTATCAACCCCAACCGAACCATTCATAACCCAAAATGCCATTCCTCTGCCGGCACAAAAGCACTGAAATCTCGAAATCACGCTCCGAGGAGACCTCCATTCAAACCATTCATCTCTCCCAACATATGGGCAAAAGTTCTATCATCATATCGACACCGCGCGACAATCAATTGCAACCATCATCACCATCCGAGCATAGCCTTAAGGCTCCCAGAAACACAATTACTGAGTTGAAACAACATATTACCCTTTCACAGGGCCATAACAACAACCACAACCATTTACACATGGAAGCATCTCGAATTACATTCGTAGCACCATTTCCATTCCTCAAATTCCTGATCCATAGCAAGCGCTTCGCGACGAGTAAGATTGAGTAGGAATGAACATAGGCATAAGCCTCAAAGGAATCAACTCGTACGATGAAGAATCAAGAAGGGAAGTACTCCTAACAGCCCTGTAGCCTCTCGAAGATAAGTACAGACGTCTCCGTACCGATCCGCAAGACTCTACTAGACTTGCTCATGACTAGTGAGACTTACGGGAACCTAGCGCTCTGATACCATGTTGTCACGATCCAAAATCCCTAAGGTCGTCAGTTGCGGATCACCTCCGGATGATTGCAGCCCGTCCAAGTCTCCAAATCAACCACTGTGCTATATAGGTACATGTGCAACAAATTGCACATCAAGTGTAATATGAGTACAAAAATAACGTGTACTCAGTAAGTCGCCCGCCTAACCTCAGAGAGGTAGTGACGCGAGGTCAATTTAGACACTTACTAAAGGTCCATTTAAATATTCAAGAGTGACGCTAAGCATGGTTTATCATGGGAAATTTATAAAACATGATTTAAACATCCTTCAATTTCGTTCACATTCAACACTTTATATCTTCTTCATATTAACAATTTATCAACAAGGTGATCTAATCAAATAATAATAAATCAACGGAAGGAACAACTTCTTCCAAAAGTCTTTTTAATAACCTTAAGTCTTTGTCATTTAAATCGACAATTTAACATTTCAGACCAGTAATCAGGCAAATATCATAGCAACTACGCAACAAATATCATGCGCAGGAAATGCCGAGGGTCGAACGGCGCGAACCAACAATAATAAACTGTGCACTGCCGAGGGGTCGACCGGCTCGAACCATAGATGCATCTATCTGAGCCGCTCGCGAATCGATCATGCGACGCGGTTAACATAATACGGCTAGCCTTCTCGCGAATCATACATGCGACTCAGGTGGTCATAAGAATACATACACAAATACAGGGTCTTCCTGCTCGCGAATCACTCAAGCGATTCAAGCACCCAAAGTTACACATGTCCACATAATAAATTCGTATTTTATCAAGAAAATTATTTTTCTCAGGAAAATGGTAAAGTCTTTATTAAAAGAAACATGAAATATAGGTTTTGAAATCTTTTGAAACTCATTTGTTCAGTTTAGTAATACGCCATGATACAACCCAGTCCAGGTACACATATATTCACCACGAACAATTCTCTTTTTTGAAGGTTAACAATATGAGCTCTAGTTTTCTTTTAAACATTCAATTACGTTTAAGTCATATCAGCAGTTTAATATCACATGCAGGGTTACAGGTACACACACAAAGCATGCTAGTGGGTCCTAGGCTACCCGGACATGGCATAATAGTAGCTACGCACGGACTCCCATCACCCCGTGCGTACGTAGCCCCCGAAGATAATAGCATATACTAAATTAATCACCTAGGGGGACGATTCCCCCTCACAAAGTTAGAAAGGAGACTTACCTCGCTCCGAAATTTCAATACCGGCTTCCAAGCCATTCCGATGACTCCAACGGACGCACAACGCTCTGAAACTATCACATAACGGCAAAGCAATGAAAATTCATCATAATACTCACAACAAATTCAGATTATATACTCTCCCAACCCCGCTCGGAGAAATGACCAAAATGCCCTCGGGCCCACATGCCCGGAATCCGAAATTTCTCGAAGATACATTCTATCCATAGCCTTACTAACTCAAATATATAATTTACTCAAATATTCATGCTTAATTCGTGGCTAAAATCCAAATTAGCATTTTCTAGGTTTTTCTTCAAAAACCCCAATTTCCTGCCAATTTCCATCCCTAATCCATGCATATAATCTTGTATTCAACTTGGAAATGAGAAAGAATCACTTACCTCTTGATTCTTGGTGAAATCTCCCTTGAAAGGCTCTCCCAAAATCGCCTAAACCATGAAAAATAAAGACAATGAACCCCAAATTCTCGTTTTAAAACATTCTGCCCAGGTCGATTTCCGCACCTGCGGTCCTTCCTCCGCATCTGCGATCTCGCAGGTGCGAACAAATCTCCCGCACCTGCGGTTTTCCTCAACTTCAATCCAAATCGCACCTGCGCCCCACTGTCTGCACATGCGGCTTCACAGGTGCGGAAAATCCATCGCACCTGCGGCTCCCAACCAAGTCTGCCCACTCTCGCACCTGCGGCTCCCACGCTGCACCTGCGGCTCCGCACCTGCGGTCGAAGCATCGCAAGTGCGATTACACCAGATGACAGCAAGCTTGACTTCTTCAAACTTCAATTCTTGATCCGACAACCACCCGGAATCTGCCCGAGGCCCCCGGGACCCCGTCCAATCGCACCAACCTATACCAAAACATGACACGGACTTGATCGAGCCCTCAAACCACATCAAACAACGCCGAGATCACAAATCGCACTCAAATCCAATTCTTTAAGAAGTTAGAATTTCAAACTTCTACATCCGACGTCGAAACCTATCAAATCACACCTGATTAACCTCAAATTTTGCACACGTCATATTCAACATTACAAACCTGCTCCAACTTCCGGAATCGCATTCCGACCTCGATATCAAAACTTCCACTTCCGGTCGGATTTCCCAAAAACCTTCAAATTTCTATCTTTAGCCAAATGACTCCAAAATGACGTACGGACATCCAAATTCACTTCCGATCGCGCTCCCAATTCCAGAATCACCATACAGAGCTATTCCCAGACTCGGAATCCCAAACGGACATCAACCTCACTGATATGCACTTCAACCCCAAATTCATGAAATTCTTCTAAAAATGCTAACTTCCATAATATACGCCGAAACGCTTCCGGATTATCCAAAATCCGATCCGGACATACACCCACGTCTGAAATCATCATACGAACCTGTCGGAACCTTCAAATCCCGATTCGATGATCGTTTACTCAAAATTCCAATCTTAGTTGATTTCTTCAACTTAAGGCTTATGAAATGAGAATTTCCTTTCCAAATCAATTTTAAACTTCCTGGAATTCAATTCCGACCACGCCCACGGGTCATAATACCTGAAACGAAGCTGCTCACGACTTCAGATTGGTGAACGACGCGCTAGAGCATAAAATGACCGGTCGGGTCGTTACACTTACTCTCTTCCCTTTCAAACTATTTTTCACTAAAAGCAAAATCTGTTGTTCTCCAAAACTTATTTCAAACTACTCATTTTCAAACTGCTTCAAAACTATGTCAAGCACTTCCACTATACTCTTAGACACTAGGTTCTGCCCCTCTTGTGTGAGCATTGCCTTGGGACCCTTGAGCTCCCTCTGAACTTTGACACACAAGGGCTGGCCCCTCCACACTGCACTTACTCTATCTTGGCTATGAAATTTTGGTGTGAGCACTGCCCGAGATCCTTTGAGATCCTTAGGAAACTCTGGCGCACCTGGATTATATGAAAGGCTGTGAACTAATGGCATTTGAGGTATTCTGGGGATTTTGGGCCTATCAGTAGGCTCCCTATAGCATAACTTCTTCTTTTTCTTATTCCAGTTATGTAATTTATGCAAATGGCCTGTAATAACTACTTGCAAACTACTCTGGGGATGGATAGTAGAAAGGGAAAGGGTGACTATGTATGCTTTATCTATTAAAAGGGTAGAAACCATGTTATTAGGTTTATATTCCTACTTGCGCAATAGAGACCATTGCTTATGACTCATTTCATGCATTAGACATCGTGTTCCCTAGGATTTATACTTACTGTTTTCAGCATGTCCATCTCACTGTCATATCACTTAGATAATCCTGCGTTAAAATGTGTTAATAACCAGTACTTTGCAATCATGCTCTATGCTACCATGTACACTTGGAGATCATGTTTAGGGTAAACAACACTAAAATAAACTGTCACTCTTACATATTCTGAAATCATGCTTAATGCTGTAATTATTGTGCATTTAGAAACCCTGCTTAGGACTTTGTATATGCATCATTCTGCATCCCTATCTTTGCATTAGATATCATGTTTTAGGACTTATCCTCCGCCTAATTATCAATGCATGAAAAAGGACCTAAAACTGTTTTACCATGTCTCTAAACAATTAGTGATAATTCTGCATTTGATACAACACCTAAGTACAACATGTTTAGGCAAAACAAATCAAACAGTTCCTTTTAATAATCTGGGTAATTACTGAGCATTGTCCTACGCCTAGGCAAGCCTTAGGTAATCGAAGTTGTTAAAACTGGAAATATGTCTATTTATGTATGTTGCTTAATTATCAACAGGATAAAATCAGTAAGTAAAATTGATTACTCTGTTATTATCATTTAGATACCATGTTTTAGGATCTGAATCAAAAGACCTTAACTGTGTATGAGTCGTGTTGCCTATTTGCATTACTTGTGGAGGTATACTTGTGCCTTTTCTCTGCTTTTCCGTGTTTCCCCCTTATTGCAGTCCTATATGTTCTTATTTGTCGCTTTAGTGTTTTTCCTTCAAACCTGAGGGTCTGCCTAGAACATCCCTTATATGATAAAAGTCCTAAGTTCCTCTGGGACTAATAGGAAGGGACGGGTAACAGCACGCGATAGAGTTCGTGACCAACACGCGCTTTAATGACTTTCACGGGGTGGGGAAGGGTAGAATATGGATATGATGATCGGTGCCCTAATACCACGTGTATCCCTTCTTTGAGGAGTGATTACCGAGTATTGTACTGATGTGATCCATATTGTTATAAGCCTAGGATATCCTTTATATGCTTAGATTGTAATCCTTTCAAAATCTAACCTTCTTTACTATTTCTTTCAAACATCTGCATGTTTAAGACTTAAATCCCCTCTTATTTGAGCATTTATTTGCTTGCTTGCTAAGCCGTAGAAATTCACAAAAAGTTGTTTGTCCGGGAACCATACTTGTGGATCCTGAGGGGTGCCTAACACCTTCCCCTTAGGATAATTTCAAGCCCTTACCCTATCTCTGGTTAGCAACGTAGATGTAAATGAACCCAATTTGGTGTCCTAGCGCACCTTTAAAAATCGTTAAGTGGCGACTCTAAAAAACACAAACCCATTTCCCAAAAAGAAAGAGTTGTATCAACCGATGTCATAAACCCGATCTCCGCAAGGAAAGAGGGGGCGGGACAGTGTATCGATCATTTTAACTTTTAAAAATAAATTTTAGATTTGTTATAAAACTAATTATTTTCAAATATAACAACAAATAAAGTTAATCAATATTAGAATTATTTAAATACTAATTCCACTTGAATATTGATATATCGAAACTAAATCTACTCTTTCAAATATAATTCTGAGTCATTCTCCGATGTGTTTTACTAGCTCACTTTAGTATTCTTTTTTAATGTCTTTTCTCATTTTCAGAGCACTTTGATTTTGTGTTCATCTGAAATTCATGAATTATTAGTTATTTGCTATATGTGTGAAGTTCTATCCACTATTTATGTTTTCAATGACTACGTGTACTACTGAAACTGAAAAGGAAGCATGCTAACTTTATTTATTAAAGAAGTGGTATAGATTTTAAGTTGAATTATTAACTGATGATTGAGTATTTTTATGAGAAGTTTTTTCCTTAACTGAGTTAGTTATATGTACAATATCAATATTAATGACTATTGTCAGGAACTTATACTTTTATTTCATAATTCAAACACTCATTGAGATAGGATACACGCGCGATGTGCGTACCTTGAACGATTTTTTTATTATAATGAATGTAAAATTCTTATTGGATAAAAATTATTATTACAACTAAATATTTAAAACTTGGGATGAGCTATTATTAAGATTTGAATCAACAACAAAAAAAAAAATTTAACGTTAAGAACAATCCTAATTGATCAAAAAAGTCTTTGATTTAACTAATTTACGAAAAATCCAAGTCATTCTTTTCGAAATTTATAATAAAATAGATTATAATATAGTAGTAAGAGTCAAACTATTTAAAATGCAAACACTAAAAACAAAAAGAAAGAAACATTAGAAGGCAAAATATATTCTAAGTTAGTTTCCATTAAATAATTTTCTTTCTTGTATTCGTTCAAATAAATGACAACTCCCTATACTTTTATCTGTACAAAGTTACTTATTTCAAAATATTAACTTAATGTCGACATTTTAAAACTTAGCATTTGATAACTTGATTTACATGTTTTTCATATACACATATTTTACTGATTGACGCTAACCACACGTACAATGCACATATACTAAAGCTATTTATTTATATGAAGGAATAATAAAATTTAATTAATGAGAGAAATTTTATGTTTAATAATACAACAATCATCTAAATGACAAAATATATTATTACATTAACATAATACATGAGTTTAAAATAAAAGAACATCATCAAAACTAACACAAATTCTCAATTTTGCATGTTAGTTAGATAATTATGTATTATAGTTTAAAAGTATTTAATGTGATGGTATCTTAACGAACACTTATTTGTAGACAGTTTTTTTGTGTGTGTATGTTTCCTCCTAATGCTTTGGTTGCTCTGTCTTAACCAGAACTCTTGTTTTCGATCTTGATATCCCTCTTGAAAGGGCAACATACAGTTGTCCGTGCAAGAAAATATATTACGATAAATATAGTCCAATATTTAGGATATTCGTCCTTGTGTTTATTTATTATATTTTCTAAACATAAGCATACTAAAAAAATATTTTCACACAAATTTAAAAGGATATTTAATTTCGGAAGACGGAAGTTGAATTCAAGGACAAGAATATACTTAGAAGCACATTGACCAGTATCATAATTTTTACATGTATGACGTTATTGTCAAAACTTCTATATACTATATGTACGCTATTACATAAGCTATTCAACGTATCTACGTTTTTAAGTAGCATGATATGCATATTTTTCTCAAAATTAACCTTTATACAGAAGATCGATTTTAATTTAGTCTATTATATATACGGTGATACTAACATACGCAAGAAATAATAAACTTGACAACAAACATGTATGGTAGAAAACCATTTGGTATTAAAGAATTTAAGTTTTCTTCTTGGTTGTAATTATTGCTATCACTAAAAAAATATTTAATTTTTACTATAAAATTTACAATCAACCTTTTATTTGTTGATCAATATATTCATTTCTGCCAACTAAGATATCTTTTTAATTCTATCGTGCGATTTGCACAAATTGCATTTTAATCTAAAGATAGAAATATTCTCTTATTAAATGCACTACCATTACCATTGGGATTGATAGTGTTCATGAAAATCAAATCATCTTTTTGGATACTCTTCTTCGTTTCCGACACGAACCAAGAAGATACTGAATGTTGGATCTGTTCTTATTTTATATTTCTTGTCAATTGAATCTTTTTCATTTGAGGCTGGAAGTATAACTTTGGCAATATAGCTTTTATAGTCTCTGCTTTTGTCGATTTTGGAACTATTGGTAGTACTTGATAGAAATCACCTCCCAAACCATTAATTTTCTACAAAATGGTTCATTAACATCCAATATATATATATATATATATATATATATATTTAGAACTCCGGGCAATTATTTCCGTCGTTTGACACTTAGTCTGTGATGACCCAAAAAGTCATCTCTCATTTTTTTAAGTCAAAACTGTATTCCGAGGCCTTGAAAACCTCCTTTTATCTCACCTTGTTTTTCGTGCACATCCTGGACGTATATTCGGGAAGCTTTTATGTGAAAAACTGAGAAAAATACTAATTTTGCCTTTAATATTGAATTTAAGTTGACTTCGGTCAACATTTTGGGTAAACGGACCCGGACTCGTGTTGACGGTCCTGGAGGATCCGTAGGAAAATATGGGACTTGGGCGTGTGCCCGAAATTGACTTCCGGGGTCCCAAGCCCGAGAAATGAATTTTTGAAAAATTATTTTACTGAAATTATAAGAGCCTTTGGAAATTTGATCATGTTTGAAATTGATGGTATCGGGCCCGTATTTTGGTTCCGGAGCCTGGTACAGGTTTAATATAGTATTTACAGGGCGCGTGTAAAATTTGGTAAGAAACGGAGGTCATTTGACGTGATTCAGACCCGTAGTTGTGAAATTTGAAAATTTGAAACTTTTGAGATTTTTCTTTGAATTATATGCTAAATTCCTTGTTTAAGATGTTATTTTGGAGATTTGATTGCACGAGTAAGTCCGTAGGATGTTGTTAAGGTTGTGTACAAGTTTGGTTTGGAGCCCCGAGGGCTCGGGTGAGTTTCGGGTAGGTTCCGGGGTGTGGACCTTCAGCCGCAGGTGTGGTCCATCCCAGGCTGCCGCCTTTCCGCAGATGCGACAATATTTTCGCAGAAGCGGATAAACCTCCGTAGGTGCGGCCCTCAGTGGCCTTGCCCATTTCCGCAGGTGCGAGGGTCAGGCAGTGTGTTTAAGTTAGAGCTTCATCCGTTTTCATTTTCACTTCTTCACAAAAATAGAAGACCAAGGGCGATTTTATCAAGAGAATTTCTTCCCAAATCATAGGTAAGCATCCACTAACTAAATTCCTTCAACTTTCTAATGATTTTCATCAACTTTTATCAAGAATTCTAGGGTTTTAATGGTAGAAAATTGGGGATTTGGGTAGAGATATGACTTTTTGAATAATTTTAGACCTCGTTTTGAAGTCGGATTCTGAAACTAATTACATATTCGGGCTCGTGGGTGAATAGGTAATAGGGTTTTGGTCCGAACCTCGTGTTTTGACCAAGCGGGCTCGGGGTCGATTTTTGACTTTTTAGGAAGAATGATAGAAAATTCATAATTAAGCATTGGGGTTGAATTATTTAGTATTTATTGATATTATTAAGCTAATTATGTCTAGATACAATTGAATTAGAGGCGAATTCTAAGGGCAAAGCGGTAATTGAGGCTTGAGTTGGTCGTGAAATTCGAGGTAAGTGTTTGGCTTAACCTTAGCTTGAGGGAATAAGTGTTGTGTCATATTTTCTATGTGTAAGTATCATGTTCAACGTATAGGCGAGGTGACGAGTACCTATACGTTGGTGTCAAGCATGCCCGTGAGTCGAATATTGTGATTTATGTGGTTTTTCGTTAAGTAATACTTGAATTTCACTTTATAACTATCCATGTTGGTGGAAATTCTTTGATATTGAACCGTGTTGAGTATTGGTTTCAATTGAAGATTTTTATGTGAAGTTAGGTACTAAGTGAGATTGATTATAGTTGTTTTCCCTTGTCAGGATGGTATTGATTCCACTGTTGGCTCCTGTAACGACCCGATCACTCGTTTTGAGAGTTAGCGCACCGATCTCCTAGTAACTACTTCTCCCATGTCTATTATGTGTGAAGACGAATCCGGAATGGAATTCTGTCGACTCCGTTAGCTCCGTTGGGTGATTTCGGGGTTAGGAGCAAGTTCGGAATGTGTTTTCGAGGTCGGTTGTAGATTTAGGCTTGAATTGGCGAAAGTTAGAATTTCGGCGATTTCGGCCGATAGGTAAAATTTTGATATCGGACTCGGAATGGAATTTCGAAAGCGACAGCAGGTCCGTAATGCCATTTGTGACCTGTGTGCAGAATTTGAGGTCATTCGGACGAGTTTAGATGTGATTCGACATCGGATGTGGATTTTAGAAATTTCATAAGTTCTTAGGCTTGAATCTATGCATATTTAATGATTTTTATTTTATGATACGTGTTTTTAAGGCTCGACCAAGTTTGAATGAGGTATTAGGGTTGATTGGTAGTTTTGGTTGAGGTCTCGGGGGCCTCAAGTGTGTTTCGGGTGTTCAAGCAGGCATATTTTTGGCCTAGTCTTCAACTGTTTTTATGGTTTTTAGAGCAGTAGGTAATTATTCAGTGCGATCGCGTGTTTTGGGCCGCGATCGCATAGAAAAAGTTTGGGCCCAGCTATTTTTTGGTCAGTGCGATCGCAGCAGGGGGGTCGCGACCGCATAAGGTCATTGAGCCGGGCAGGGGGAGTCTTGCTCTGTGCGTTCGGGTGGGCCTAGCTGCGAACGCATAGGGTCCAGTCCGGTGTGCTCCGCGAACGCAAGTGCTACTGTGCGACCGCACAATGTCCATTTTAAAGGGGGTGAGGCTTACTCTATGCGATCGCGTCCGTATGTCCGCGATCACACTTCACAATTTAGGCCTGGGCAGAATATTAAAACCCATTTTGGAGGTTTAAGCTTATTTTCACCATTTTCGAATTTTGGAGCTCGGGAAGGGCGACTTTTGCAGACTTTTGCACCTGGGTAACTTGGGTAAGTGATTTCTAACCTACTTAGATCAATTTCCATGATTCCTAACTTAAATCTGGTCCTTAGAATTCGAATTTGGGTGGAAGATTTGGGGAAAAATTGATAAACTTCATAGACCAAATTATGAGTTTTGATTGAGTTTTTGACCTCCGATTTGAGTAGACTCGTGAGTGAATGGGTGTCCGGAAAAATATAATTTTTACCCGATTCCGAGACGTGGGCCTGGGGGACTTTTTGGGAGAATTTCCTGATTTCGCATATTAGCTTCGAATTAATTAGCTATTTTAATTCCTTAAAGTGTTATCTACATTATGCAATCGAATTTATTAGATTTGGGCCACCCGAAGTCGGATATTCGTGGCAAGAGCGTGATATTGAGTTGATTAGCGCAGTCAAGGTAAGTGGCTTGCCTAACTCTGTGTTGGGGACTTCCCCTCAGGCATTTTTTTATACTGATTTTTGTTACGTGGACGCAGTGTACGTGAGGTGACGAGTTCATTCACGGGTCATAGTTTCTAAATTTCACTTTTTCCTTCCATGGAATCACTCATTTTCATTCCTTTATTACCGTTCCTTGTCTTAACTGAGTAGTTAGCTTAAGAATAAGAATGCTCACCTGTCCTTACTTGATTTCCTCTTAATTGCTACTAGTTGCACCGTGCTTAGGTAGTTTTACTGTATTCTTGCCTGTTGATTTTCCCGAACTGTTTAATTAAGCTGTATCCGACATACTTCTGCATTGCATATTTAAATTGGGACTACGGACCGAGATCCGGGAGCTTTCCCCCTGTACCGCATTGCATATTTAAATTGGGACTACAGACTGATATCCGGGAGCTTTCCCCCTGTACTGCATTGCATATTTAAATTGGGACTATGGACTGGGATTCAGGAGCTTTCCCCATGTACTGCATAACATATTTAAATTGGGACTACAGACTGAGATCCGGGAGCTTTCCCCTTGTACTGCATAGCATGTTTACTGTTGGGATATATGTTGTGCTAAGCCGAGGACTCTTTTTCTGTTATTAATTCTTTCAGTTCCATTAATTTTGTTTATCAATGCTTATCTATATTTCACTGTTTAGATTTATAACTGTCTTGTTTTAAAACTCAGTAGGGCCTCAACCTGACCTCGTCACTACTTGACTGGGGTTAGGCTTGGCACTTACTGAGTACCGAATGTGGAGTACTCATGCCTTTCCTGCGCATGTTTTCCCCATGTGTAGATCCAGGTACCAGTGCACCATACAGTGTTTAGGCGTATCTCAGCAGCTGTTTAGGAGACCGCGAGGTAATTTTTTCGCGTCCGCAGGATCTCACGAGTCTCCTTCCTACTCCAGTATAGTTATAGAAGATATATATAGATACATTTTCCTTACTCCTTTGTATAGAGCTACAGTAGTTCAGAGTTTGTGACTTTGTGATGTTCCGGGTTTTGGGAAAGTAAAAGATGTAAATGTCGAGCGGCTAAATTTTATAGTATTGCTTCTTCTTTACTGTTTCTATTATTGCTTTGTCTTATTTTTTCTGCAAATTTTAGGCTTACCTAGTTGTAGAGACTAGGTACCGTCACGAGACCATTCGGAGGGTAACTCGGGTCGTGACAGCTCCCTTGTCGGGACGTTATGGTTTTAATTTTGTTTACTCTGTTAATTTCCTTGTTGGATTGTTGTCATTTGATGTGTTTGGGTGAGGAAGAGTGAGAAAGAACGAAGGGTGATGCCGTGCGTGAGATTGTGAGTGACTGTTAATGCACGAAGGGTGATGCCGTGTCGATATTGTGATTGTAAAAGCACGAAGGGTGATGCCGTGTCGATATTGTGATTGTAAAAGTACGAAGGGTGATGTTGTGCCATGATATGTGTGATAATGCACGAAGGATAATGCCGTGCCATGATCATGTGAGGTAAAAGCCGAAGGGTGATGTCGTGCTGAATATATTGATTCTGATGGTAGGACGAGAGTAAAAGAACGAAGGGTGATGCCGTGCACTTGCTTTTGTGTTACTATTTCTGTTGCTTAAATTGATATCTAATTTGTGCTTTATCTTGTTATTTTCATTATTTGATATTTCCTCCCCTCAGCATGTTTCCCTTTTACTTTATGCTTAGCTGCTTTTTTCTCGTTGTTATTATTTTCTCCGTATACTATTAAACTGCACAGGATGATTTGGTTGTCGTGTCCTAGCCCCGTCACTACTTTGCCGAGGTTAGGCTCGGCACTTACTCAGTACATGGGGTTGGTTGTAATGATACTACACTCTGCACTTTTGTGCAGATCCCGGTACTTGACTCTTCGGACCTTAGATCAGGGTTGCTGCCTTCAGTCCAACGGAGACTCCGAGGTAGTTTTGCAGACGTCCGCAGGCCTTGGTGTCCCCTCCTATTTCATTTCTATTATGGCCTTATATACTTCTGAGACAGATGTGTATTTATATTTTGTTCAGACTCCTATTTGTAGTATTCATAGACAGTCTGTGAGATTGTGACACTTGTTCTGGGAGTACCTTGGGTTTTGGACTTCGTATTAGTATTAACTGTTAAATCATGTTATCTCATATTTTATATTCTGTGATTTTATTATAAAGTGTGGTAAAACTGTTAAAGATAAAGAAATAAGGCAGTTAATCAGAAATGTTGGCTTGCTTAGTGGGTTCAATGTTAGGAACCATCACGGTCCGGCAATGGAAAATTCAGGTCGTGACATAGTCATAAGTGCGTCATCCCGTATCAATTTTGCTTTCTTTATAATTTAGCACCATTGCTCTGCTTTAGTATATTTGTGATAGTTATTTAAGTTGTTTGAAGAGGTATATCAAATCTAAAATGGGTGACATCACAAATAAATTATTGTTGGTACACCGCTTGCTATTATTGCTAATAGTTTCATGCCTCTTAATATAATATTTGCAAGTAATGTATGACATAGAAATATTATTTCGATTCTGCCGGAGGCATCTACAAAGAATAATCTTGTTATACCAGAGTATAGTATTTTGATTCTTAATAGTATATTATCCTTTTTACTTTGTGTTCTAACCCTCTTTTATGGAATAAATTTATGTATCTTAAGATTTTTTTTAAAAACTTAAATAAGAATTTTACTCATATGATGAATTTATATGTCAACGACCCAATTTAAGATCATGACCGGAGCTTAGGAGCAATTGCCCTCAAGTAAGCTTCATCGATATTTTATAAAGAATCGGACAGAGTTTTTCCTGTTTTAGGACTATCCAAAAGTTTTCATGTCTCATAAACAAATAACAACCAACCAATATTCACCTAAATTAGTCACAATCTTCATCAACTAACAAAAAATGAGTCTTCACCATCATTACCAACCTTATCAACATAATAATACTAAACTCATCTCAAAAATACAGAAAGAAGTGCAATACTAGTAACTAGTCCAATATAATAAATGAATATTCATGACGCTAATAAAAATGACTATGGGAGCAACTCTAAGAGTTTATAAGGAAAGATGATAATAAATGAATAAACTAATCGCCCATGCGAATAAATACGGGGCTCACCAGGAGCTATTAACTCGTATACTCTAATTAACGAAATCCTCGCTCACGTCAACTGCTGTCTCTGTAAAAAATAGCGGGGAGTGAGTCGCTAACTCAGTGAGTAATAACACTTAACACAATCATTTTTAATTGAGGACAAGTCAGAAAACATGCTAGTATATCAACAGAAAATATCATAAGAATGCCCTTTCAAAAACGATAAATATAATCAGTCTATTCATGTGTTTCCTGTAACAGAAATCCATTTAATAAATCGGTAATAAACTTAGTAAATACTGTGTCTTATCAAATTTTTATGTTGGGAGGTTTCCAAGAAAGGATCATGTAATCTGTATCATTGTGTGGACTCCTTCGTCAAAGGAGTAAAATATAAACATAGGTCCCTACTCGAGGGAAGACGGTAACTATATGCTAGTTCTACCTTCTCTCTAGCGAGGGCTATAACTGTAATCAGTAATCTGTAAATACAAGGTGCACCAGGTCTAACGAACCCGCCGTTAGCTACGGAATCCTTCAAAGTCTCCTTCCATTTATACCCTTTCTTGTAAACTATAAATACACGTACAAAAGTATTTTCAAAATAATCAAGGGCATATCATTTCTTATCAAATCTTGTAATTTTATTTCAGTATTTGTAATCATGTCTCAAGTAACAGTAAAACATATCTCAAGTAACAGTAAAGCATGTCTAGTAACAGTGAGAATAATCCAAATAAAAAATTGCAACATCTCAAGTAACGGTAAAACATATCTAGTAACAGTGAAAATATTTAGATTAATCGGTAACCATCTCAAGTAAACTGTTCGGTACCATATCAAGTAAATGACTTATCCCACACGTAATTTCAAAGCATCGGTAATACATTTATTTTCAAAATCATATATAAACCATGCATGTCATGAAAACACAAATTGTGATAAGATTACTACTCACAGTACTCGTGCCGAAATATCAAACGTGTTACTTGCGAGCACTTCGTATGACTTTCTTCGTGACCTATATGGTTACATCATCAATCTACGTATTAGCTTCTTGATCTACCAATATTATCGATTCCAAATCTTGTCAAATTTAATCCATTTTTTCTGTTTTCACTCCTCGGAATATGACCATCTATTCTCTGTTAATTAATTAAATAGTACTTAACTAGAAAGGAAATTAATTCTTGCTTTTGTGTATGTCAATATATTTAGATTGCTAATACAAATACTTTGAATTGCTTGGGAACTCAATACTTTTGTAATATTTTGCGTACTGCTTCGCAAGCACTTAGAGCCTCTCCATTAGAGTAATAGAACTAATATATTCAATACTTATCAATTTAGAGTAATAGAAATCTGATCTCATTCGTAGATATTCTCATATACAATTCAATCAAAACTCACCCTAACAAAGTTACCAAATAACACTATTTAGCCATGAATTTGGATGTACACATGTTAGAGGAACAAAAATACCTTAAAACTCGAATTAACATTGGTTGAAAGTGGCTCTTTTGCGGCACCAGATCGCTAGCCACTACAAATAAAAACCTTCTTGATTTCTTCTTTATAGTTGTGAACTTGCTGCCAACAATTTTGTTGTTTCTTAGTTTCTACCCTTTTTGTTTCATTGGAAAAATATTTTTATTTTCATTATCTCAGTATTGCGCCGAAGCTAAGCTTCCTTTCTCCTTTTTGCAAGGGTTCTAAAGCTTCATTATATACCCGGTAGGTCATAACCTGGTGGTTTCGGCCCATTAATTTTTGTCTATCTATTTTTTTTGCCTATTTTTATTTTTATTTTTTTTGGGTAATGACTAAAATGCCTATATTTTATATGGGGTATTACATTATAAAAATAATTGGATTGCATTCTCTTGCTAAATAATTAATTAAAAATTTTAATTATTTAATTTTTACATAAAAAATAATTTATTTTATGTCGATTTAGATCTTAATATTAGTTCATCTCTTGTTTTGATATTTAATCTTAATTATAATCTTATCCACCATAAATTTTATTTTTTAAAGAGTAAATGATTGATATGACATTTCACTTTTAGATCGTTATGCTTATAGAATTATTAGTGGTCTTGAGTCTTACTAACTATTTTTTTTTCTTTCTCACACATTTGTATTCTTAAATACTTTCTTAGTTGTTGTTTACTAATTGGGTATTTTTCAATATTAGATGAAAAATTGGTAAAAAAATATTATTTGAGTAGGAAAATAGTTTAAATATAAAATAAAAATATATTAACGTGGGGCATCTTTTTCTCAACGTCAACTCTTTATGCAATCTATTTAATTTATTTTTTCTTGGTATTGGATATTATGGGGTGGTAGTGTATTGCCAATACAGAGAATTCTTATAGAATTAATTTTAGTGAACCTTCCTTTAAATAAGAATTTAATAGACGAAATTTTATTAATTTTAAAATTTTAAATATTAAAAATTAGCATAGAAATAGGTTATTACAGTTCCTATAAGTTCTTCCGTTTAATATTTTAGGGCAATTTGGTATATAGGACAATATAATACATTCTCAAATTAAACTAATAACAGGTCATTATAATATGTCTTCAAATTAAATTAGTAATAGGAATTGTTAAGAAGTATATCGTAAAAGTAATAGGATTACATGACTAAAGATATTTACTTATTCAATATTATATGAATTGGACATCCCAAAAGTACTTGTACTAATAGGATTCCTAATGATAATCATGTAGGATTCCTAACGTGTATTATTATGTTCTAAAATTAATAGAATTATGAGGCTTATATAGGATTCCTAATGGTAATAATGTAGGATTCCGAACGTTTATTATTATGTCCTAAAATTAATAAAATTATGAGGCTAATATTTAAAATTTCGATTATGTCCTTTTATTATGAGCTATTATTACTTAATATATAAGGTTATTTATGTAAAATGATTTATGTATAATTATGTAACCTTTGAATTATTCTCCGAAATGTTGGAAATTTCATTGATGGTTAAATGTATAACCACCCTATGAAACAAAAAAAGTCCTCTTGCATGACATCTTGTACATCAACGAGATACAGCCTTTTAATCCTTATTGAGAATTTTGAGATACTACTATAAAAGACCAATTACTGAGTGCTCACCAAAGTCTATTGAACAAACTACATCCATAGGAAAAGAAACATGAAGATAGAAAACGCAAATCACATTGAATAACTGATAAACAGACTTCGAGTAGCTCACACTCTTACATAGAAGAAATTCAGTTTCTGTCTCAGAATACATAATAAAAGACATCACACAATTTAAAACAGAGTCGCAAACTTCAAACATACTGGCAGTGGCCTCAAAAGACCAAAGTAAACACACAAAATAACGTTAAACCATTAAGACATCACTGGACAGACTCACGCCTAGAAGTCACACCTCTAAAAGTGAGGACCTTAGAAAATAAAAGACTGTGTGACACTAAAACAAGCATGAAATCCCATTAGATTCACGCACAAACACCTTTGCTAGGTCGATAGAAAGGAGGTTCAAATGCGTTTGGAAATGGGCATCTCCAAAATGTGGACAACCATCTCCTCCACCGGTGTGGGAGTGGTGGAGGAGATCAAAAGGCTGGGTTGTCTATCATCAGACAGAACACTAAAGGTGGCTGCCATCAGAGACAACATTATGGGTACCTGCGATCAGACAAAGAACATTTTGTTCTGCAGATCGGGGTGCAAATTATAGAATCCTTGTTCAAATGAGGCAGCTGAAGAAGAAGCTGATGACGAAATTTTGAAGGATACAGTTGAAGACACAGGAGACTGCATCTCCATAAGCACCTCTTGGAACATCCGTCCCCTGTAGGCAACAAGGTCAGCATAGTACACTGGCGGAACAAGTGAAACAGGTTTTGTGCACCGCGCGAAGGTGAAGCACATGTTGTATATAAGCTTCTGTAAGCGGTCAGAATTGAAGCCATTCTCATCCCACAGAACATGATAGTGAGTAGGCTTGCTAGTTCCCAATCCTCCAAAATGGCTGCAAAGATAGAAGTCAAAATCAGATGGATGAACAATTACTGTGTCCACAACAGTACCCGGAGGCACATTGCCAGGGCCACCATCAGGAAATAGTCGTGTATGGTGTCGTTTCTGAGCCACAACAAGAGTGATTGCTGGTCGATAGTGATTATCGTATATAGCCTTCATCAGATCAACCAGCTCTTCATTAAGTACCATATCAAATTGGCCCTCACTCACACCATCACGGAAAACAACAATTCTGTTTGGTTTAACTGAGTTGAGTCGAGTGTAAGCATTCAGTAGGTCTGCACACATGCTCCCAAAATTTAGTATCTTCTCAGTCCTATGGTCCTGAGGACAAACTCTAGCCGCATATCTATTAGCGGCTGGCCAGTTGACAGTGGCAACAACAGCTGCTATGGATGGACATGTCACATTCCTTGCAGCAGGATGATTAACATCAGCTCCAATGAACATGACATTGTCTTCACCTCCAAAATTAGGGAGTCTTTCCATAAGTTCCATATTGCTACCTCCCAGTTTTGCATTAATCTTAATAGAGAGGTTTGCAAGATATTGATCCTGTCCCTTGTTGGCTTGAGATGACAAGCAACATTGCGTTACAACACCAATTTTTGTTTCTGAGACCCATTTAAGATATTTGTATCCATTGTGCCTTGCTGCCATAACACAAACTATCATTTGTAGCCGACCCTTCATTTTCTTGTCAGCTGCATGAACCACACCTCTGAGGAGATCTTCAACCTTACTAACTGCAGAGAGATCATACATGCCAGTGAAATGTTTTATGACAGGTTCTTCCATGTTGATCCCTAACTTTTTGCACCGCTCTTTCAATCTATAGACAAATTCATCAGCTCTCAGCCTAAAGTTGGGGCTGCGTTCCTGGGAGCTAAAATCGATCAGAGCCCATCGCTGAAGTGCCTTACCTTCCACCACAGATTTCCCAACAAGGTTCCACTGGCATTTATTATCCACAGGAACTCGATTTTGACCACCTAGCTTCAAATCAGGGGCAGGAAGGATACGACCCGAAACACAGGTCATGTTCCTATCAACTCCAATTTCAAAATTACGGGTGACAGCCCTGTAATAATAAAGTGAAAGTTAGGAAAAGAATATGTAACAAAAAAAATACTCTAATAACATATATCAATATATCACCTCATTCACAAAATCATGGAGGCATTGCAAAGATAAATGGTTCCAACTCACTACTTTATGAAATGTCTAAGCAAGGAAAGAAACCCAATAGAAGATTATAAAATACCTGCAGATATTGGAATGACTAAACACACGCAATCCATAGAAGTAACGTGATCAAGGGTTAAACAGGCAGCATAATTGACAACAACTTTGTAACAAGTGTATCAAATACAAATTCAGTACTTAATGAAATTGCTAAGCAATGAGAGAAACACCACACAAGATTAAATAATAGCAGCGCCATAAGTGGAATGACTAAACACGAGAAAACCATAGAATTAACGATCAGAAGTTCTACATGCAGCTTAACTGGACCACAACTTTGTAACTAAAGAGTGCATCAAAAACCAAACATTTCTTGCGGGGGAGAAGAATTTCAAGGAAGCATAAAAAACTCATACAAGGAGATACAGACATAAAAGAATTTAAGGAATTCACATACCCGCACGGCCCATCTTCAGCCCGTACCATTTCACATATTGTATCTCTTCTCTCTCGCGGGGGAGCTAGTGATATTTTTTTCAAAAACAAGGCTGAATCCTTATCTAAATGCTCCTTAGGATATCGCTGTCCCTCGATCAAGACACAGAATTCCATTGGGACATAGTTTTTCTTATTACCTTTTCCAAGATCTAATGAAGGTAAATTTTGGTACCTAATCTCCTCCTGATATTTTTCCCTGAAGTAGTCAACAAGAAAAACATCCCTAGGAGGATCTTTGCCTTCTGGATCTTCAAGGAGAAAATGAAGGTCGCGAGTCATCTCATCAGTCAGCTTCTTAACAACATATTTCTGACTGCTACGACGATGAGTTACTTTGACTTTCAAACCAACCAATGCATCCTCTGCAGCAGCTCTTTTACGAGTAAAATTATTTTCATTAAACTCTCCAATATATTCCCTCAGGAAATCTAGCACAGGCACTGCTTTGCGGAATGCCAAGACTGAGTAATCAAGGCACAATGCAAGCCCTCCAGATGTAGGCTTTAGGCTTTGCTGAAAACCTTTATATGCAGCAACTCCGAACCCAAAGTCATGTTCAGCCAAGTGCTCATTTGAGTAGAAGCTACGACCTGCAGATATCCTGAACCTAGAAGGATTTTCTTTCATAACCAAATCCATTCCTTGTAGTACATCACGAGGTATGTAAGAGAGGTTTCCACTCAAATATTCTTTCAACTTGCAAAGTTTCAGTTCAGCAACAAACTTAATGGTGAAGACATACGAGCGTCCCCTACCATCATCCCCATCGGAGCAGTTCACAGTGAATCGCCCAGTAGGAAGTTGGACAGCACTGAAAATGTTCTTCTCACCATCATAGGCAGTTTTATCTATTGGAAATTGAGCCGGATTATCAGTAAACAGTTTGTCTCTTATTGCACGAAGATCAGACTTGTTTATTGACTTCCTCACAGCCCGGGTCTCATCAGTCATGATTTGCTTGATATCCACATCATAATGCATAATGGTAGACTGAGGATTAAATCTAACAGGAAAATGATTAGCAAGCAGTCTAATTGACTTGACAGCAACTTTTCCCGTATCAGGTCGTGCAATAGGTACAAGCTTTCCGTTGTTACTTTCCGGAGGAGATGATGTACTCTCTTTTTCTGTAATACTCAGCGACTTCAGATCAATTTGAACAGGATCTACACAAGAAGATACGATGCATTTTAAAATTTTGAACATAAAATGAAAGAACACACGATTTTATGGGTATGAGTTAATACCCGAAGACTGAGGAGGAGGAGGACTAGAGCCTGAAGGTGGACCCCACGGGCGAACATTTGATGCTTCTGAGCTACTGGGTTGCAAATCCCGCTGCTGCTGGTTTCCACCACCATGTTGTGGTGGCTGCTGCGGTGGTGGCCTAACCCAAGCAGTACCACTGCCGCCACTAACATGATGCTGGGGCGGTGGCCGGGCCCAAGCATTACCACTGCTGCCACTACCATGTTGCTGTGGCTGCTGCGGTGGTGGCCGGGCCCAAGCAGTACCACCGCCACCACGGCTGACCCAAGTACCACCACGACCCGGATTTTGTCCAACTGGCTGCTGCTGACCCGGCTGATTATACGGAGCCCCACGAGCCTGATACTGACTCTGACCCGGACCAGATGCCCTCGGCTGGTTACCCCATTGCTGTGGAGGCTGAATTGGTTGCTGGTTGAATGAACCCATCTGGGAGGGCCCACTCCTTCCACCTCCACGGCCTTGCTCCTGTTCGTATTGACCACCACCGCGGCCACGGCCCCGACCACGGTTACCTCCACCACCACCGCCACGTCGGTAATTTCCACGATCCATTTTCCAACTTCACTAAAGAGAGAGAAAAAAAAAACTTGACTGTAAATTTTCAAAATGATCTGCAACTGCAAGGATCTAGCTGAGTGTAGTCGTGGAGAGTAAGAAGACAGAACACCGTATATAGACTATAGAGTGGAGACTAAGGAATGTAAGATGACTAAAAAGGGCTGAACTTCGTACCTAAGAAATCAAAAAGGTAGAGAGAAAAAGGGAAAAGTGGGGATAAGTACATAGTGGGGTCGTGGAAGTAGGAGGATTCTCGATAATTCCAGAAGGATCGATGAAATGGAGGAAAGGGTAATCGGAAGATAACGAGAAAGTGTGAGGAAATGGCGGATGATTTGATGAAATTAACCTTTTTATCCCAAGGGAATTAAGTTCGGGGAGTGTCCCAAGAGCATGGGCGACAAAATAGGAGTACTACTTTTGTATGTGTCGGGATATTGAGAAAATTGACATTTTTTTATTTGAATTATTAGAGTATAAAAGTATTTAATATACAACTGTATAAGGTGAATCATATGGTATAAAGTTAAATTATTTCATATTTTTTTAGTGTTAACAACTATATTTAAGACTTTATTCGTACGGAGGAAAAAAAATATTTACAATATATATCTACTCAGTTAAGGCGAATTACCGAACTTAGCTGGACTTGACTTGGCTAAAAAAAAAGATGGGCAGGAAAAGACTTTATTCGTACGGAGGGGAAAATAGTTTGTGCAAAAGATCCCCATTTTAATTAGTGATTATACTATTGAGAATGGGATAAAGTAGTGGGCAAGGAAGAGAAGGTTATTGGGCGAAGAGAATCAATCTTCTTCAACTACTACTGACTTGGAATTGACTGTTGGACGCGGACAAATATAACGACAACGAAACTGTTGTTATAAAATAACGACTGTAAAGTAAATAAATTAAAGACAAGTTTAGAGAGAGACTGATATATTATTGAACTTTCAAACTGATGTCCATAATGAACTGAAATCTCCTCTATTTATAGAAGAAGGAAGCTGCTGTGTAAGCTGCTACTGTAAGCTGCTACTGCAAGCTGCTTGTAAGCTGCTACTGTACCAGATGTAGATAATCTTCTTCCGGGGGTAATGTTTATCCATAACGGAGTACCAAAATGATAAGCTTCTTCAGGAGGCTTATTTCCAATAGAGTACTAAATAGATAAACATATTTACGGCAGTGTCCCATATGGATAAGCTTCTTCAGGAAGCTTATTTACAACGGAGTACTAAATGAACATCCATTATATAATATATATTTATAACACTTACCCTTGGATGTTCATTAAAAGATAATGTGCCTCATTAAAACCTTACTAGGAAAAACCTCGTGGGAAAAAAGTCCTAGTGAAGGAAAAAGAGTACACATATTTAGTAATACGCATTGCTAGGTGCCTCATTAAAAACCTTATAAGGAAAACCCTGTGGGAAAAAACCTTAGTAAGGAAAAAAAAGTGCATCGCGTATTTTACTCCCCCTGATGAAAACCTTGTTTCAAATATTTGAGTCTCCGCATTCCAATCTTGTATACCATCTTCTCAAAAGTTGAAGTTGGCAAAGATTTAGTGAATAAATCTGCCGGATTGTCACTTGAACGGATTTGTTGCACATCAATGTCACCATTTTTCTGAAGATCGTGTGTGTAGAATAATTTTGGTGAAATGTGCTTCGTTCTATCACCTTTTATAAATCCTCCTTTCAATTGGGCTATGCATGCAGCATTGTCTTCGTATAAAATTGTGGGTCTTTTCTCACATTCCAAACCACATTTTTCTCGAATAAAATAAATTATTGATCTCAACCATACGCATTCCCTACTTGCTTCATGAATAGCTATTATCTCAGCATGATTTGAAGAAGTAGCAACAATAGATTGCTTTGTGGAGCGCCATGATATGACAGTACCTCCATAAGTAAATACGTACCCGGTTTGAGATCGAGCTTTATGGGGATCAGATAAATAACCTGCATCTGCATAACCAACAAGATCTGCACTATCTTTGTTAGCATAAAACAAACCCATATCAAGAGTTCCCTTTAAATATCGCAATATATTCTTAATCCCGTTCCAATGTCTCCGTGTAGGACAAGAACTATATCTTGCTAGTAAATTAACAGAAAATGCTATGTCAGGCCTTGTAGCATTAGCAAGATACATTAATGCACCAATTGCACTGAGATATGGTACTTCGGGACCAAGGAGTTCCTCATTCTCTTCTGGAGGGCGGAACAAATCCTTATTCACTTCAAGTGATCGAACAACCATTGGTGTACTCAATGGGTGCGCTTTGTCCATGTAAAAGCGTTTTAAGACCCTTTCTGTATAGGCAGATTGATGGATAAAGATCCCGTCTGCTAAATGTTCAATTTGCAGACCAAGACAAAGTTTTGTCTTTCCAAGATCTTTCATCTCAAATTCTTTCTTAAGATATTCAATTGCCTTTTGGAGCTCTTCTGGAGTTCCAACAAGATTTATGTCATCAACATAAATAGCAAGTATAACAAATTCTGATGCCATTTTCTTTATAAAAATACATGGACAAATAACATCATTTATGTAACCTTCTTTCAGCAAATATTCACTAAGGCGATTATACCACATGCGCCCAGATTGCTTTAAACCGTACAAAGATCTTTGTAATCTGATTGAATACATTTCCCGAGATTTTAAATTTGCTTCGGGCATTTTAAATCTTTCATGTAAATTTCATTATCAAGTGACCCGTACAGATAAGCTGTAACCATATCCATCNCAAATATTCACTAAGGCGATTATACCACATGCGCCCAGATTGCTTTAAACCGTACAAAGATCTTTGTAATCTGATTGAATACATTTCCCGAGATTTTAAATTTGTTCGGGCATTTTAAATCCTTCAGGGACTTTCATGTAAATTTCATTATCAAGTGACCCGTACAGATAAGCTGTAACCACATCCATTAGATGTATTTCAAGCCTTTCATGTAAGGCTAAACTGATGAGATATCGAAATGTTATGGCATCCATAACGGGTGAATATGTTTCTTCATAATCGACTCCAGGTCGTTGTGAGAATCTTATAGAATTAATTTTAGTGAACCTTCCTTTAAATAAGAATTTAATAGACGAAATTTTATTAATTTTAAAATTTTAAATATTAAAAACCTTATTGAGAATTTTGAGATACTACCATAAAAGACCAATTACCGAGTGCTCACCAAAGTCTATTGAACGAACTACATCCATAGGAAAAGAAACATGAAGATAGAAAACGCAAATCACATTGAATAACTGATAAACAAACTTCAAGTAGCTCACACTCTTACATAGAAGAAATTCAGTTTCTGTCTCAGAATACATAATAAAAGACATCACACAATTTAAAACAGAGTCGCAAACTTCAAACATACTGGCAGTGGCCTCAAAAGACCAAAGTAAACACACAAAATAAAACGTTAAACCATTAAGACATCACTGGACAAACTCACGCCTAGAGGTCAGAATTGAAGCCATTCTCATCGCACAAAACATGATAGTGAGTAGGCTTGCTAGTTCCCAACCCACTCCTTCCACCTCCACGGCCTTGCTCCTGTTCGTATTGACCACCACCGCGGCCACGGCCCCGACCACGGTTACCTCCACCACCACCGCCACGTCGGTAATTTCCACGATCCATTTTCCAACTTCACTAAAGAGAGAGAAAAAAAAAACTTGACTGTAAATTTTCAAAATGATCTGCAACTGCAAGGATCTAGCTGAGTGTAGTCGTGGAGAGTAAGAAGACAGAACACCGTATATAGACTATAGAGTGGAGACTAAGGAATGTAAGATGACTAAAAAGGGCTGAACTTCGTACCTAAGAAATCAAAAAGGTAGAGAGAAAAAGGGAAAAGTGGGGATAAGTACATAGTGGGGTCGTGGAAGTAGGAGGATTCTCGATAATTCCAGAAGGATCGATGAAATGGAGGAAAGGGTAATCGGAAGATAACGAGAAAGTGTGAGGAAATGGCGGATGATTTGATGAAATTAACCTTTTTATCCTAAGGGAATTAAGTTCTGGGAGTGTCCCAAGAGCATGGGCGACAAAATAGGAGTACTACTTTTGTATGTGTCGGGATATTGAGAAAATTGACATTTTTTTGTTTGAATTATTAGAGTATAAAAGTATTTAATTTATGTAAAATACCCATTAACTTAAAATAATTCTTTTTCTTTATTCATTGAAAAACTATTTACAATATATATCTACTCATTTAAGGTTAATTACCTAACTTAACTTGACTTGACTTGGCTTAAATAAAAGATGAGCAGGGAAAAAACTTTATTCGTACGGAGGGGAAAATAGTTTGTGCAAAAGATCCCCATTTTAATTAGTGATTATACTATTGAGAATGGGATAAAGTAGTGGGCAAGGAAGAGAAGCTTATTGGTGAAGAGAATCAATCTTCTTCAACTACTACTGACTTGGAATTGACTGTTGGACGCGGACAAATATAACGACAACGAAACTGTAATTGTTTTTGAGGTCATAATGGTACAATAATTTGATTTTTTATTGGATATATTTTGTATTATGGCATATTTGTATTCTAACACCACGTATTTTCAACATATTGAACTAAACAACCCCACAAAAAATGGTTTAGAGGTAGACATGGTATTGTATGGGTCAAAATCCGATCAAGAAAATTTGACGTGAAGAGGTGATCAAGCGTGAGAACTATAGCTCATCACAGACGGATAGGTCGATGTCGATCAAAGTTTGACCAAAATGAGCCGTTGAATAGCCCGTTAGGGCC
>ML412975.1:0-2500 GCA_005239525.1 Nicotiana knightiana | reverse complement strand
TGTTTTTATCTGTAGGAATGATTCGGGACCAATCGGGGGCGAAACGCGCGAAATCATAGCAAAAACGGACGAGATCGAAAAATCCGGGATTTGGGCGCCACAGGCAGCACTGGTCGCCACCTATGGCGCTGGAGATAGTGAGCAGTTCATGGACAACGCCCTGGTGGGCGCTGGGCAGGGCGCCAGTTACAGGGAATTTTCCTGTTTTGCCCGGGACAAGGTTATTTCGGCCAAAACCCTACCCAACGTGTATAAAAGGAATTCTAAGCTTATTTTTGGATTTTTTTATGCCACTTTGGAGAGAAGATACACACGGGATCATTAGGGAGCAAAGGATTTTCTCAATTCTTCATCTTATTCTAGTATTTTCAATATATACAACACTTATGCAATTGTGTTATTTTAGAATGAGCGGCTAAACATCCATTATTCTGGAGTTGTGGTTTAGCCATGAATATTGTTATTCGACATTAATCTAACATTGATTATAGTTCACTCAATATATGTTTGTTTCTTCAATTCTGTATTTAATTGCTTAATTGTCTGGCCAGCAGTTAGGTTCTATATACTATCTATGTTATGCTTGGGAAAGCCGTATATAGATTAGAGAAGAATTGAAGAGAGCGCAATCTTAACCCTTCGGAGGAGCGTATTTGTGGTTAGGAAAGGAATATACCTAGTCACCGTGCTTAATTAAACATCATAATCTTAGGGCGTTCTAATAGATTAATTTCATAGGAATATAAGCATTAATCTATTGAGAATAGGCGTGTAGTGCTTCGGGAGAAGGCTATGAGAGCGTTTATCGATTAATTAGCAACCATGAGTGAATTATATGAAAGGGAGATTTAATTAGAATACAATACGAGTGGTGAGTTGATCACAACCCTGGAATATTTGTCTCTACTGAATACAAAACAATACTCTCGTACTTGATAATCAGTTATTTCATAGAATCGTAGTATAAATTAGTTACACTCCTGGATTTTATTTTGGCTTGATTAAATAACAATTAGAGTGATTCAGCAAGTATTTTACGCAAGTCCTATGGGTTCGACATTCGATTTAACATTATATTACTTGCTACGACCACGTATACTTGCGTGGGCGTTTGGGACTAACAAGTTTTGGCGCCGTTGCCGGGGACTTGAATATAAACTACTTTCTAGTTTTTTGCTTTAATTGTTTATTTCATTGAGTCTAACGTCACGTGATTTTTGCTCTACTCTCAGGAACTTCGATTGAATGCGTAGGGTCAGAAGTCAGGACAGACTTGACGACTTTGACCCCGAACCTGAGAGACAGACAATATTCAGGACCTCATCCAACTTCCTGTGAACATGGCAGAGGAACAACACATGGTTGTTCAGGAGGTGGCAAAGCCCAGTATTGCTAATGTCACCTCCAGCATCGTGAAGCCTAGAATCACTGGGCACTTTGAGCTGAAACAGTGCATGATCCAACTACTTCATGCAAACGGGCAGTTTATGGGTCTTCCACACGAGGATCCACAGCAGCACATTCTGAACTTCTTGGAGATTAGTGATACTTATATCACTAACGGGGTCACGCCAGATTATGTGAGGCTCACGCTTTTCCCATTCTCTATATTGGGCGAAGCAAAGTGATGGATGGAGGTAGAACCAGCTAATTCCATTATAACATGGAACGATTTGGCGAGAAAATTTCTGGCAAGGTTCTTCCCTTCAGGAAAGACTGCAAAAATCAGGAGTGAGATAGTCTCCTTTAGACAGAAAACAGGTGAATCTTTATATTCAGCATGAGAAAGGTTCAAGTGGCTACTCAGAGACTGCCCTCATCACAATCTGACAAACGAAGTGTTAGTTCACACTTTCATTGAGGGGCTCCATCCACAAACAAAAATTGTGGTAGATGCAGCAGCCGGAGGTCAGGTGTTGGAGAAAAATTATGATGAAATATTTGCATTACTGAATAAATCTCCAAAAGCAATCCACACTGGCAAGGTGAGATGGGGAGAAATGTGGTTCAAAATTCACCAGGGGTCCTTGAATTAGATATTGTATCAGCATTGTCAGCTCAGATTTCCACATTGACTAACCAAGTCAATCAAATGAACCTGATCATTAACAAGCAACAATCTCAACCAGTGCAACATGTTCAGGTATTTTGTGAAGTCTGTGGAGAGGGTCATTCGAGTGATTTATGCCCAGTCAATCCAGAGTCTGTCTGTTTTATGGGTAACGCGAATAGGGGACAAGCAAATCAATATGGAAACACTTATAACCCCAACTGGAGAAACCACCCAAACTTCTCTTGGGGTGGAAATCAAGGCACTCAGAATCACTACAAGCATCCAACACCTCAACAACAGTATAAACCACCTCAGGTTGAACCATCAGCAAGCGTTGAGGAGATTATGAAAAGAATGATGAACGTCCAACTTGCTTTCAATCAAAAAATAATGGCTGATCATCAAGCCCAGACTGTAGCGATGAGAAATTTAGAACGTCAAGTGGGG